>JASIRB010001119.1:7500-107631 GCA_030323885.1 Branchipolynoe longqiensis | reverse complement strand
TAAACATTCTCAGTTGTTTGTTTTCCCCTGGGATTGACTCCACAGGACGCAGCGTTCCACTGCCCAGTCAGCCATCTTGTCTCGTCGAGTTGTTACCCACGAAAATAGGACCGACTGCCAAGTGTTACGCACAGCCCAAGTTTGTATACTTCACGTGGACTAGTCCAGTGCAGTGGTTCGAATCTTTTTTTTTTTTTTAAGCACTTTAACCATGAGCAGACGTCCTGGCAACATCTAAGGTCATATCAGGAAGGGTACTGACTTGTGACAGTGCGCACTCATGGTGACTTTATAGTGCTGCACCACTGGCAGACTACGAACACCATGACTTGATATCCCACTCCTCAGTGACATTATCCTGAAACTGAGCCAACCAGTCCTTGTCTATCCTAATAATGCCGAACACCTGGCTAGGAGGCGACAAGTATAAATTTTTAAGTCATTGTTTTGACTCGACAAGGGTTCAAAGGGAAAAAACGAAGATGAATATCTTATTAATCTAGTTTCCTCAATCTTGAGGTAACTTTTATTTCAAATGGTTAATTTTGTGGAGATAGTTATAGTTATGCTGAAAAGATAATCAATTAATGTTGGTGTGCACATTGAAATGCTGAAGATAGCCTTTGCTTATTCATGTTCGAGTGTATCAGCAGTGTAGCACAGGGGCACCAAACTGAAGCTGCATAGTCCGATGAAAGCATCAAATTTTCAAAACCAAAACACTGCCCTGGATTTGGTTCTATATATCGATTGATTGATTGATTGGTGGTTGCTTTAGGCCGTGTCGGCAGCATAGGCCATATTCATGGTGAGAAATGTTTGTTTTTTTGTTCAAACCATCGCGTTTACATGTAAAAAGCAGACAATCAATTATGTGCCAATAGACACTCATTAAATTAGAAAGCTCACAATCATATATTTGTGGTCAAGGGAAACAAATTGCCATAGAAAAAGAAAAGTGTTATTAATAATTGATAGAATGTATTTAGTAAACTATATGAGGTGGTACTGTCCAGCTGCCCTCAAAAAGGCTAAAATGTTTTCTTGTTTTACTTTAGTAAAAAGGTCATACATACTGTCTGCAGTGTAGAATTGTTGGCGCAGGGCCAAAATATCTACGCAACTTAGTCAAATGTGTTTGAGTGTCAGTATATAATTTATATCTAGATTATATACTGATACACATATCAAGCAATATTATTGTTCCTGCATAGAAGGGAATAGTGAGTCGATTCTATAGAACCTGTTACTGCAGAAGCCTATGGTGTCACTGTCAGAGTTTTGGCCTGCTTGCCAACATTAATTTGGCATGTTTGCACCTCAAATACCTCAAAAGTTTGCCATTTAAAATCAAATTTACTTCAAGCTGAAGTAATGTAGATAATAATGACCAACCTAATGTATTTAGGCCTATCTCAGAAACTGACAGAAAACTCAAAACCCTTCAGAATATGCAACTTTAATAGGATCAAATCTAGGTAGGAAATTTTGGTTTAAACAGAATTGATGCTTTCATCGGATTATGTTCGTTTCAATAATCATAGACAGTGCCATGGCGGGTAATCCTGGTGGTCATTTTGGTATAATGTGTACTCCCACAATGCACCGGATCCATGTCACGGGGTCAGGTCCCCCTCATTGTCCCGGACCGGAAACTGAGCCGAGGGTCATTGGTGTGTGCGGGACTGGGGGGGGGGGGGGGGGGAGAGGAGGAAGGGGGGGGGGGAGGGGGGAGGAGATCAGACTGCAAGCATGTACACAACCCGTACAGACTTATTCTATATGAAGGGGGGCCATACCAATACCAAAAAAAACCTACAATTTTGTTGTGTGTGTTTTAAGTGCAGAAGCGAGTGCTCCACAAGTAGTGTTACCATTAGAAGTGCACAATTATTTAGAGTGAAGTTATAATTGTTTTTTTCTTTTAAAAAAGGTCATACTTACATTCGGATATTCTCAGCGATTTTTGTGGTATGTAAATCTTCAATTGATCGTGCAATGTTTTGCACGATTGGTTCCAAATCGGACGCTTCCATCTATCTAAACATTTTACCATTTGTACAAAGTGGTTGACATTGGGTGAAGGTGGGTGTGAGTAGATGGGCAGTGAGAAGAATAGGTGTGTGTACTAATTTTAAATTCTTCCATTCAATTGGTGATTTTCAATGGCAAATAATTAAACATCACAAAGTAGTCATTCGAGGGGGGGGGGGGGGGGGGGCGGAGGAGGGGAGAAGGGTTCTGAGAGTTATCAGTACTCTCTGTATGGAAAACAAAATCTTAACAGTTGTCAGCAACCCATTAAACCCACCAGATTTACTAATGGGTTATTGACAAATGTCAATAATTTATTACTCATACAGAGAGTGCTAACTCTCAGAACGCCCTCCCCCGTACCCCACATTAATACTTTTTTATGTTTAATTATTTACCACTGAACAATCAACATTTTAATAGAATATCTTAAAAATAGTATGCAGACCTACACTTCGCACCTACCACCCACTCACCTCCACCCTCTGCCAACTCCAACAACTTTGTATGAATAGGAAAAAGTTGCGCTAGATGGAAGTGTCCAATTCAGAACCAATCGTGTGAACCATCATGGGATCAATTGAAACATTGCACTCCATAAAAATCGCTGAGAATATCAGTACGTACTACCATATTTATTTTCGATTCAAAACTTCACTCCAAATAAGTGTACACTTCTAATGGTGACACTGCCTATCAGGTGCTCACCTCTGTTCTTAAAACACATACACACAGAAACCCCACACTATACCACAATAGTTGTTGCCAAAAATATAGTTTCTTACTAGTTGAATAAAGTTGAAAAAAAACCGTTTGGGGAGATGTATGTTGTCGATATGCAGTTCAGGTGTTTTTGTGTGTGTTTTTAATTTTCTAATTTTATTTGTTTTCTCTCTTGCCTCATATCACCCATCTCATCTTCCATAAAATTCACAAATTACTTAATTTGATATGTAAATAGTTCTAAGCACCATCTGGGCTGGATTGTAGGGCACCACGACTCAGGTTGCATAAGTGAACTTGATGCTCTACAATTCCATGTATTAGCTTTCTTTTGCCCTCAATATAAATAAATAAATAAATAAATTTCATATTTTTACCTTAGCACAAAATCATATAAGTATATTTTGGATTCATTTTGTGGGGGGTAGGTTAAATACGTGTAGTATTGATAACATACTTAATAGACAGTGTCAACAATAACTATTGACTTACTACCCCAAAAAAGAAGGCAAACTCAGTAACAATGCAACATAGAAACCAAAGATGTGGTACACAGTTTCTCAGAATATATATATATATTTGTATATATATATATAGACATATATATATATACATATAGAATGTATAATTTATTAATATATTATGAGTATATAAAAGGGGCGGAGCTCTTACCTAATAATTGGGTTATTATTATTATTATTCCTTCTCGATTATTATGTCCAATCGTTGACTTGCCCTATTTGCCCCGGTTTTGCCTACACCAGCGCCACCATGGTCCGGTTCCCGGCTTGTGCGCGTGCCGGGCAGCCATTCTCACTCCTGATTTCAAACTTTTATACCGTTAAGCCTGTATTATGCTTAGCCATGACGCAAATAAAGTGTGCTACCCATCACCTCCTTGGCTCCTCCTTTTCTCATAGCCCAACTTATATATATATATATATATATATATATATAATATATATATATATATATATATATAGTATAGTTTATACGAGTCTTACCTTGGTACAGATGATGGATAACTGTTGTTTTACCGAGGTATAAGCCTCGGATAGATGTGGGCTAGGGAGAGGTAAGCACGTCCGGTACCAGCAATCTTAACCTACTTATTGAGGATAAAAATGACTTTCAAACAATGGATACTATTACTTTACCGAAAAGGTACACCAACGGAATAGATGTGGCAGGGTGTGGCGGGAGGGCCCTAGCCCACATCTATCCGAGGCTTATACCTCGGTAAAACAACAGTTATCCATCATCTGTACCAAGGTAAGACTCGTATAACTATACTATTTTACCTCGGTAAACAGCCTCAGGCTAGCCTCAGGCTAGGGAGACCTTTACATAATTCATTTTTATCCTTAATATCATTCTTTCTTATTATTATAACATTCTAAATTTTTGTTCTCACCTATTCTTGTTAGTTGGCGAGAAGACGCTTTGCAACGCCGGTAGGCTTTTCTAGTCGTTTATTATAATGTTTTGCAAACGACTTAGCCGTCTTCCAGCCTGCATGCGCTAGTATTCTTTTCACAGAAATACCAAGCACCCGTGCCTTGGAGACCATGGCTCCTCTAGTTGAGTGGGAAGAGTATTTACTCGTATCCACTCCAGCCAATTTCAACACCGTAATTGTCCATCTGGCAAGTGTGTCTCGTGAAATCGCCTTATGTGGCTTTATAAAGCTCACTAATAGTTGTTGTGATGCACGTAAATCCTTTGTCTTGTATATATAAGCCCGTATGGCCGACACAACACATAATTTCCGATCATTCGGAAAACAGTCTAAGTGAACCGTTGATAAAGGGTCACCTAACGTGTTCGATTTAAGCAATTTTTCTAAATCAAACGTAGCTTGTTGCTTGTCTATTTCTAATCCAGTTAAGGATAAAGCAACAATCGTCTGTCCTCTGTGTCCGGTTACTAACAATAACAGGACCGCGACCTTAAAACCTAACTGTTTTATATCTAACCACGAGTTGTGAGGCCAAGCCTGAAACAACTTAAATACTATAGAAACATCCCAAAACCGACTATACTTTGGTTTTGGAGGATTCCTTTGATAAATTGAACGAAGTAAATAACAAATAACATAATGTTTTCCAACTGTTTCGCCATCAATTCTAGGTAATATAATTGATAACGCACACCTCGCCGCATTAATCGATCCAAAGGAAAGTCCTTCATCCTCTAGAGAACGAAGAAACCGAGCTACTTGTGAAATCTTTGGATTTGTTGGTTTAACTTTCATTAACAAACAATGTACACCCCATTTCTTTAAATAGGTTGTATACATTTTGACAGTTCCTGGCCTCCAGGCATCCGATACTATCCTATCCTCAGTAATTCTGTCCAATCCAAATTGCTGTAGCTGCTTCCTTAGAAAAGGAATGCCAATAGGGGCGTCGTTGACACGTCGCCGTGAACCACTAGCGGTCCGTGGTGCGTCAGATTCCCGAGTTTTCTTGGGAATCGTATACGATCTTTTGCCAGTTGTGAAACTGCTGGCAGCCAAGGTTGCGTGTCCCAATCGGGCACCACCAGTATCGCATGTGTCCCTTCCAAGCCGATTTTTCTCACTACTCGGCTGATAATGCTAAATGGTGGGAAAATATAAAAATAATTATTTTCCCAAGTAATAGCAAACGCATCTACTTTCCAAGCATCCGGTTCAGGATGCCAAGAAACATAACAGGGTAACTTGTTATTATTTCGTGATGCAAATAAGTCAACTTCAGGTGTACCCCATTTTTCACAAACGAAGTTAAACAAATGTGTAGAGAGAGACCACTCTAAATGGTCATGGAAATTTCTACTTTTATAATCTGCAAGTGTATTTTGTGACCCTGGAATATGCGCTACAGTCAGCCAGACTTGTTGAGCCTGTGCCCAGTTCCAAATCAGTTTAGATAACTGATTGCAAGACTTTGATTTGGTTCCACCCATGTTACGAATATATGCCATGGCAGTAGTATTATCAGTTAGTATTCTAACCTGTGATTTATTTATCTTTACTAAACTACGTAAGCCCAGATAAATAGCACGCAATTCTAGTGCATTAATATAGTCTGATTTTTCATCATCAAGCCATCTACCTCCTGTTGTGACCCCATCTCGATGAGCTCCCCAACCTTCTAACGAAGCATCAGTAGTAATTACTGTATTAGGTTCCGCCATGCGGATTGGATTTGGTGAACTTGCTATATGTTGCATCCACCATCCAATATCCTGTAACCCTTCTTGCGAAATAAACATCTTTCGCTCAAAATTGCCTTTAGTTCGTGTTAACGCTAAATTTTTATCTATTTCTAGCGACTTAATATGGGCCTTCCCATATAACACAGCAGGTGCATATGAGGTCATTATGCCAATAAGAACAGCAACCTGTCTAATTTTTGGCTTTGATAACTTAATAAGCTGAGTCGCTGTAGTCATAAACTTAATTAGTTTTTGTTCTGTTATCGACACTGTAAGGGACTGTGTATCCAGAATAAACCCTAAACATTTGAGTTGTTTTGTTGGTTTAAACACTGACTTTTGTTGATGTACATAAAACCCCAATTTAGTGAGTAATGCACATAAATCCAAAACTGCATTCACACAACCAATTTGTGTTGATGCTATAATAAAAGAATCATCTATGTATGGAAACATTATGTGACCCTTCCTCGCCATTACCGAGAAAACAGGTTTAAGCAATTTAGTAAATAAACGTGGCGCACAAGCTAAGCCATTCGGCATGCAGGTAAACTCATAGAGTTGGTTATCCCAAATAAATCGAAGAAATTTTCGGTATTGTTCCATTATGGGAAGCGTATAATATGCATCCTGTAAATCAACACTAGCCATCCACGCATCTGGTGTAATCAGATCTCGTGCCGTATCTAGAGAGAACATTTTAAAATGTCGATATTCCACCCTTTTATTAAGGATTGTTAAATCCAGGATCATTCGAACATCACCATTAGGCTTCGGTCTCGAGAAAATGTTTGAAATAAACTGTCCTGAACAGTGTGTCACTTTTTGTATAATTCCTTTCTCAAAGAATTTATGTACCTGTTTAGTTAGTGCGTCTCGTTCAACTGGTTGAATGTTATATGGAAAAGGTATTATACTTTGTACAGGAATTTGTGTAAAGGGAATTTGAACACCCCTAACTATTTCTATAATTTCTTGGTCACTAGTAATTTTGTGCCACTCAGAAATATGATTACTAATATTACCAGCCACAAAGTTGCTTACAGTTTGTGTGTTTTTAGAGGCTGCAGGGACTTGTAAAGTTTGTGTTTGGACCTCTACTTGGACCCGCCCCTGGGGAAAGGTCTCGACGAGTTGAACCCTCGGCCTATTGGCCGTGCGGTGTTGTCGGTCCAGCCTGGGCGAGCGCCCCGGCCCCGAAACCCTTGACCGAAGTTTGAACTCGGTCTGGTTCCTCTGGTGAACCGTCGTGGACGAAAATCCCCTCGTGACTTTTTGAAACGAGGAGCTTCCTGTTTCTTCTTGCCATCCATGTTTTTGCCACTCTTGGCTGCAGTCTCTACCTCTTTATAGAGGTATTGTAGTTGACCGCCAAACATCTTGGTGTTATCTAAAGGTTTCCCTTTAATCGGCTCTGGAGCAAGATAGAGCGTAAACTCCTTCCCCTCATTATCGGTAACCTTCTTAGAGCGAGCCACTTCTTTGCCAGCATCTGTGCAAACTGACTTGAAGACATTTTCATATCTTCGAAACGACAGGTAATTACCTGCCGCCGCTAGCACTGCAATGCCTTTGTCCATTGTCTTAGCCAAAGACGAGAACTTATTTTCACTCTGCATCCTATTAGCCACAGGAACAATAGCTGTTAGGGTAGCCAACACTGCCTTATGCACTGTGTGCAACACATCCTCAAACTTCTTACGGTCATCCGTCATATTGACATCCCGATCCATTTCTTTAATGATGGAGTTGGGAACACCCTTTATGCCTGTTAACTCATCTCCTAACTTGGAGATAACCTCCGCCGGTTTGAACGTGCGAAAATGACCATTCACGGTCTCGCGCATAAGCGTAGTGGTTTTAACCCGCTTAGCCTTTGGCTTCTCCACCTTCTTAGCCACTTTAGTGCCAATGTCCGCATAGACCCCTTCATATATGGTGTCTGAGTCTGATTCCGTAGAAGTAGACTCAGTGGACGACTCAGAAGAAGAATATTTCCTCTTCCTCTTCTTCTTTTTGGACTTAGTCTTCCGCTTTTTGCGCAAACCAGACTCTGCCCGCTCCTTGGTGAATTCATCACCCGAAGAAATCACCTGTTTCTTCTTCTTCCTCCGTTTAGGAGAAGGAGGAGGAGGAGCCTTAAGCTCCACCGCCGAGTCTGTGTCCAAGAAATCCTCAAATGAATCCTCTTGGACACTCGGCCTACGCCGCTTCCGAGACACAGGCGATTTGGCAGTCAAGATGTGGCTTTCCAATCTTGCAAAGCGAGCCTCCCAATCTGGAGGCGCAGGCACATCAGGCACTGCGTCCTCGTCCGGGTCGGAGAGGATATGCGCCCGGGGCTGTGTCGACGGCCCTGCCGACAACACAGGTGAGGAGTCGTACTCCTCGTCCACTCCACTCGGAACACGCCCCTCGGCTGCTGCTGCACCGCGCTTACTCCGCTTCGTGGCCATCGGGAACTGAAACAAACATTTTTGGTCAGTCCCGGTATATATATATGTCACAATATGGTTGTTTCAAACTCATTTGGACATCTATTGGTGTTAAAGAACGTGTTTATACCGTTATAACACAGGCGTAATAAGCTAAATTTGTGCGTGGGTTGTGGGTCAAGCCCAAACCTTACGCGGGGTCGGGACCAGTGTATCGGCCCGCCCATCCCTCTGTTCCGCACACTTCTCCCACCTGTGACTACTACGTCAACAAGTTGGAGAAAATGCTACGAAACTCGGAGAAACGCCTGAAAAAGTTTTGTCTAGGGGAGTCTATAAAAGAAACCCAGGAGCATCTCCAACATTACTCTCTATTAGAGTACGAGAGAATTTCCACATGAGATAGGGCGAAACCCACATCTCTACCCATAGTCACACGGTGACCCGGGTGTTGACATAACCGCTAATGACCGGTTTGGTTCCTTCGAGAAACCCACTCGAGTGTTCTATCCTTGGTTGTTTATAACCAAATAACTCGTCCAAATTGGACCAACGAAAGTCTAAACTTTCCATAATGATGCTCTAATGCATCATAATTAAGCTAACCACAGTTTTTATTATACTTACTGCGTATTTGCTTGTATGTAGACTAATTTTGCCGGAGCAACCCAACGACACGTTATCCAGTCGTGAGTTGTATATGCTAATTGCTGGTACCGGACGTGCTTACCTCTCCCTAGCCTGAGGCTAGCCTGAGGCTGTTTACCGAGGTAAAAATATATATATATATGGACATCTATTGGTGTTAAAGAACGTGTTTATACCGTTATAACACAGGCGTAATAAGCTAAATTTGTGCGTGGGTTGTGGGTCAAGCCCAAACCTTATGCGGGGTCGGGACCAGTGTATCGGCCCGCCCATCCCTCTGTTCCGCACACTTCTCCCACCTGTGACTACTACGTCAACAAGTTGGAGAAAATGCTACGAAACTCGGAGAAACGCCCTGAAAAAGTTTTGTCTAGGGGAGTCTATAAAAGAAACCCAGGAGCATCTCCAACATTACTCTCTATTAGAGTACGAGAGAATTTCCACATGAGATAGGGCGAAACCCACATCTCTACCCATAGTCACACGGTGACCCGGGTGTTGACATAACCGCTAATGACCGGTTTGGTTCCTTCGAGAAACCCACTCGAGTGTTCTATCCTTGGTTGTTTATAACCAAATAACTCGTCCAAATTGGACCAACGAAAGTCTAAACTTTCCATATTGATGCTCTAATGCATCATAATTAAGCTAACCACAGTTTTTATTATACTTACTGCGTATTTGCTTGTATGTAGACTAATTTTGCCGGAGCAACCCAACGACACGTTATCCAGTCGTGAGTTGTATATGCTAATTGCTGGTACCGGACGTGCTTACCTCTCCCTAGCCTGAGGCTAGCCTGAGGCTGTTTACCGAGGTAAAATATATATATATATCTATATATAAATTTTGGGATTGGCATTGACGGGGTTTTGCGCTTGAACTCTTCACATTGTTGGTTTGTTGTTGGGAGTTTTACGTCCTGCCAACCTATGCGGTCATATCAGGACGGGTACCGACTTGTGACAGTGCACACTCATGGCAACTTTATAGTGCTGCCCCACTGGGAAATGAGGCCGCCAGCACCATGACCCGATATCCCACTCAGTCACATTATCCTGACACTGAGCTAACCAGCCCTTCATATTGTTAAATGTGTTGCTTACTTTTCCTGGAAGGAGACCTGGACACTGGAGATGTGTGGGAAAGGTGTGTCCATGTTGAGGTGCAGGACCAGCTGCATGCTGCCGCTAATGTTCAGCTTCTCAACGGCCACATCGAGGTCCATGCCGACACTGCAAGCAGAAGTCCACATCTACACTGTCAGTCTCTTAACCATTTCACAGTATCAGCCCTAAGGAGATTTCAATTGTTAAAGCTGCATGGTCCGATGTAGATAACAGATTCACCCTGTACTTGTAGTACACGGGTGAACGACAACGTAGTGTAAATGCGGGCGAAAATAGCTTTAGTATGGAACAGGAAGTAGAATGCCTGCCTCCAGTATCAAATGGGTACTTATATCGGCACAGAGTTGGTGAAATGGGAGAGAATGCAAAAAGACGAGATGGCGGCCATAGAACGCCATCGATTTCACATTTAAATCTGATTAAACTAGTACATGTTTTATTATATTTTTCAACTCAAAGGTAGCGGGGAAATAGGAAGACATATATACAAAGAATAAATGTTCCTTCTTAGATTGTGGATTTAGGCTCTCATTTCATTTCCCTGCTTTTTCGACAGCTTTTATATAGGGCCGTGTACTGCGAGTACAGGGTGAATCCTTTATCTAGGTCCGATGAAGCATCAAATTTGTTAAACCAGAATAATTGGTCATGTGCAAAATGGGTAATTCCAATTTGCATGCGACAAGGGACAGATCGTGCTGCCACCTGTGGTTCAGTGAGCCTCTCCTCCACCCTGCCCACCTTACCCACTGAACCAACGCAAACTTCCAGTCGTCGCTCCGGCCTGTCTGCACATGTTATGCTAGGCAGCACCACCTCCTGTCACCGGGCCGCCTTGGTGTGAACCCTTTGAACTCCTGACGTCACTTCCGATACTCCTACCCCCACCTCGAACACTTCGCTTCCTGACGCCCAACGATCGACACCTAACGCCTTTTCATGGCTGCCCACCCAGCCCAACACTCACCTGATTGTCAAGGAGTAGGGTTGAGTGCCTGGGTCTCAGGATTCAAACCACAAACTTGCCAAAACACTGATTCATCGACTGGAACACATTCTGAGTTAATTCTAAATAAATAACATTTCCCATACTTGTAGTTCCTCGTCATTTTCTGAATTATTTAAATTTGATTCTAAATGTCTAACTTAACTACCAGTGCGCTTTTAAAGCATGTTTTGCCACAGAGAAGAGAATACTGAGTCAATATAAGAGAGTTTATTAATATTACTGCACACAGTTTCTGAGAACGACCCATAACCGTGTGGATGGGGCTACACCGAAGGGTCGTGACTTCAGGACAGATCACCCCGGGACGGGGGCGGTACAGGGGCGGCGTCGAGGCGGCGTCGAGGCGGGGCGGGGCGGGGCGGGGCGGGGCGGGGCGGGGTGGGGCGGGGTGGGGCGGGGCGGGGCGGGGCGGGGCGGGGCGGGGCGGGGCGGGGCGGGGCGGGGCGGGGCGGGGCGGGGCGGGGCGGGGCGGGGCGGGGCGGGGCGGGGCGGGGCGGGGTGATGGACACCCGGGGTGGGGCGGTCGGTGGCTGAGTGTCCCGGTGTGTGATGGATGTGGCTCCTGATGGTTGGTTGCTTGTTGGAGTTTCACATCCTGGCAACATCTCAGGTCATATCAGGATGGGTATCGACTTGTGACAGTGCACACTGATGGCGACTTTATAGTGCCGCCCCACTAGGAGACAAGGCCGCCAGCACCATGACCCAATATCCAACTCAGTCACATTATCCTGACACCGAGCCAACCGGTCCTATACGTGGTCCACACGTATATAACCGTGTGTAAAGGGTAAACGGGGATGGCTGGTTGGTTGTTGGAGTTTTACATCCTGGAAACATCTAAGGTCGTATCTTGACGGGCACCGACTTGTGATAGTGCACACTCATGGCGACTTTATAGTGCCAGCCCACTCGGAGACCAGGCCGCCAGCACCATGACCTGATATCCAATTCAGTCACATTATCCTGATCCAACCAACCCTTGCCATATCCTAATAATGCTGAGCGCCTGGCCAGGAAGCGACAAGTATACATTTAGTAATTTATTGGTTTGACTCGACTGGGAATTGAACTTTCTACCTTCCGCCCGGGAAGTCTGCGCTCTACCGACTCGGCCACCACGTCCGGTGGAGGTCGGGAGGGGAGGTTGAGGGAAGTGGGATGGGGAGGTGAGGTAGGGTGAGAGGTGGCCGATGTAATCTTTAGTAATTAAGGCTGTCAATCGACATGACATGCTGACAGGGCTGGTGGGGAGAGGTGATGGGTAGTGAGGGGAGGTGGGGAAGGGAGGTTGGGAGGGGGGGGTTGAGGTGAGTTGAGGTGGGGAGGTTAGTGGGGTGGGGAGGTTAGTGGGGTGGGGAGGTGAGTGTGGCGGGGAGGAGGCTGATGCACGCTGTAGTAATTAAGGATGTCAGTCGACATGACATGCAGAGGGCAGGTGGGGTGAGGTGGGGTGAGGTGGGGGGAGATAAGTGTGGTGGGGGAGCTGGAAGGAGGCGGGATGGGGAGGTGAAGGGAGGTAGGGGACGGAAGGTGGGACGGAAGGTGGGAGGGCAGGTGGGGATTGGAGGTAGGTGAAGAGGGGTGAAGGTAGGGTGAGGAGGAGAGGGGAGGCTGGAAGGAGACGTGGGTGAAGGAGGTGGAGGAGGTGGAGGAGGTGGGGGAGGTGGGGGAGGGGAGGTTGGAGGAGAGATGTTGACTGGAGGTGGAGAGGAGGTGGGAGGGAAGGAAGGGGGGAAGGGAGGTGGCGAAGGAGTTTCGGAAGGGAAGAGGGGAGGGGAGGAAGGGGGGGGGGAGGATGGGATGGGAGGGGGAGGCGCGGAGGGGAGGTGAGTTGAGGTGTGGAGGTGAGTGGGTTAGGAGGTGAGCAGGGTGGGGAGGTGAGTGGAATGGGGAGGTGAGTGGGGCGGGGAGGAGGGGGAGGAGGGGAGGAGGGGACGTGGAGGAGTGGACGGGAAGGAGGAGGGGGGAAAGGAAGGTGGGGGGAATAGGCAGGTGAGGGTGTCGGGGTAAGAGGTGTGGATGTGAGAAGGTGATGAGGGGAAAGTGGGAAGGGGAGGTGGGGAGGGGAGGGGAGGAGGGGAGGGGAGGTGGGGAGGGGAGGTGGGGAGGGGAGGTGGGGAGGGGAGGTGGGGAGGGGAGGTGGGGAGGGGAGGTGGGGAGGGGAGGTGGGGAGGGGAGGTGGGGAGGGGAGGTGGGGAGGGGAGGTGGGGAAGGGAGGTGGGGAGGGGAGGATGGGAGGGGAGGATGGGAGGGGAGGTGGGGAGGGGAGGTGGGGAGGGGAGATGGGGAGGGGAGGTGGGGAGGGGAGGTGGGGAGGGGAGGATGGGAGGGGAGGATGGGAGGGGAGGAGGGGAGGGGAGGAGGGGAGGGGAGGAGGGGAGGATGGGAGGGGAGGATGGGAGGGGAGGATGGGAGGGGAGATGGGGAGGGGAGGTGGGGAGGGGAGGTGGGGAGGGGAGGTGGGGAGGAGAGGTGGGGAGGGGAGGTGGGGAGGGGAGGTGGGGAGGGGAGGAGGGGAGGGGAGGTGGGGAGGGGAGGTGGGGAGAAAAGGTGGGAGTTGTGGAGATGAGGATATGGGGGAGGGGTTTCAAATTCATTATTAGTTAAAATAGGTCTCATGATACTTTCCCAATGGAACTGTCTTACAGTGAACTGACATTTTAAAACCTCACTATAAGTAGTGATCTATTAGTGTGTGCATGTCTCAGTTTTTTTTAGTTTTTGTTAATAGAGAAAGCCTATCTAACTGTGTAAGCATCCCCTGTCGCACATCACTCTAACTGTTGAGGAGTGCCACTGGGGTTGAATCTTAAGATTGTTCTTGTAATTAAATAGTGTAAATGACTGAAGTTAAGCATGGCCGGAAGACCAGTCCCTCATCGCTGAAAAAAAGAGTATTCAGATGAATAAAAATTGCTTACCCAAATTTTTATTTTAAATAGCAACAGATTTATCAGAGAGAACCCTCATGCTTGATATGCTCTCTTCTGTGTGGCAACACATGCTTCAAAAGTGCACTGGTAGTTAAGATAGGCATGTAGAATCAAATTGAGACAATTCACACGTTGTGTTGGGTCAGTTCTACCACCCCTTTCAAGAGAGTGAATCAACGATAGCTCTCTATCAGACCAGAGCTATCGCTTCGAAATACCATGGGCATTCTAGAAAGTTCCTTTCCTGACATAGAACAAATGAGTCAAATTACGGCGACTAACAAACAATGCATCATTTCTCAGCGTTGAGTGTGCAGCCTGTGGCCCATACTTGTCTGACCGTTAGTATGCTGCCGGGACCTTCAGGTCACGTGGTCAGCGACCAAGATGGCCACTTGTGGAGAAGCCCTGTGCAGGGCAATGGTAACCGGATGTGGTTGGAGCTAAGATTACCCAGCATGCCAATGTAGGACGCTCAAGACACTATTGACTTTGTTTGTTTGTTATTGTTCTACATCCTAGCAACATCTAAAGTCATATCAGGATGGGTACCGAGTTGTGACAGTGCACACTCATGGTGACTTTATAGTGCTGCCCCACTGGGTCACCAGGCCACCAGCACCATGACCCAATATCCCACTCAGTCAAATTGACACTGAGCTAACCAGTCCTTGCCCTATCCTATTAATGCCAAGCGCCAGGCTAGGAAGCGACAAGTATCAATTTGGTTTGACTCGACTGGGAACCAAACTCCCGATCTCCCGCATGTGAAGCATGTGAAGCCCGCGCTCTACCGATTCGGCCACCGTGCCCAGTGAAAAAGTAGAAGAAAGGACAAAGAGGTGGAGTTAATTAAGTAACTTTGATGATTAACATTAATATTTGTCGATACTTAGCCTGGCACTTTGAATTATTAACAGGACAGGGCAAGGACTGGTTTGCCCAGGAACATACAGCTGAGTAGGGCATATAATAGGGTCATAGTGCTGGTGGCATAGTCTTCCAATAAAGCAGCACTATAAAGTCCCCATAAATGCACACTGCCACAAGTCAATACAACAAACAAACAATCAAGCAAACAATCACACAACAAAGCTCATTTTCATCTTCATAACATGGTCCCTTTTTCTCACCCAATTCCAATAGTGTGTTAATAATAAGGCTGGCTTTGGTCAAAATCTATAACAAAATGTATAACAAGACGCACCACTAAAAGTTTTCACGTGAAATACCACAAACAAGGCAATTGACCAGGTCTCCTAGCCCGTCCTGACTGCTATACCATTGAAACAAGGGGACAGGCAGGGGCGTAGCTAGACCTTTAACGATGTGTCCTCCTAATTTCGGCAGGGGTTTAGGGGGCCACTTAAGCTTAAGCTGGTGGATTTTACACATTTTAGACTTGAGTTTTCGACACTCCGGACTACTACATGCCTCCTCTCTCTCTTTATTATTTTTTAATTAATTTTTTTTTTGACAAAACGATGTGGACGTTTTGGCGTACGCGCATACACCTATCTACGCCCCTGACAGGTTCCCTAGCACACCCTGACTGCTGTACCACCAAAGACAATGTACAACAATTATAGCGTATTATCTCCAAATATTAATAATAAAAACAATACAATAGTATAATAAAGCTCAGCCATACTCTAAGCACTTTAATCTGTGCCACATTTGTGATTATGTCTGACTCTACACCTGATCAAAGACAATGCACCTTGTTTGCCCTGAGATGGCACCACTGCATGATTATTTCAGAAATTCCTATAACACAGCGCTGAGTGGCACGTCTTGTCGTACACCGTCGTACACGTTGTCGTCTTGTCGTACACCATCTTTGCTATTACCTACAAGTAACCCTACATTGAAAAAGAAAAACACCAACAAAAACCTTTCTCACACACACAAATACAAGCATTCAGTTTCCGGGGAAAACAGGGACAACATTTCTATGCTTGCATGAGGGTATTTGTCGGCCATTATTGTCTGGATAATTAACGACGACAAGGAGGCTACAGAAGATATGGACGGAGAGACGGTGATAAAGAAGGATTGCATGAGATTGTGAAGGACATGTATACAGATGTGAAGATATAATTATATTAACAGCACCTGACGCTGGTCGCGGAGAACGGTTAGTGAAAGTGAACGCCTCGTGGTGGCGCCACTGATAGCGTTTGGTGAATATTCGGGAATAAGAGATGGCATCTGGGAACTTCTGTTATATATATATATATATATATATATATATGCCCATATACATCATATATAGGCATATCTATATGAGAGAGAGGGGGGGAGAGAGGAGACACACAGAGGCAAGGACTGGTTGGCTCAGTGTCAGGATAATGTGACTGAGTGGGATATCAGGTCATGGTGCTGGCGGCCTGGTCTTCCAGTGGGGCAGCACTATAAAGTCGCCATGAGTGTGCACTGTCACAAGTCGGTACCCGTCCTGATATGACCTTAGATGTTGCTAGGATGTAAAACAACAACAAACAAACAAATACACAGAGACACAAATACACAGACACAGGGACACATACTCACAGAGACACATCTACATAGATGGACAAACATAGACAGAGCGGCACATAGAAGTAGTGAATGAGATCCCTATGTGACAGGGGTTTACATCCTAGCACCACCTAGGGTGGTCACATACTTTGAGCTCACATTCATATGAAGTCTTCACTCGCTACTCATAAACAGACAATCACAGAGACAGACACGAAGACAGAGATAGGGTCTTACACATAGACAGACATATACAGAGATAGTGTCAGACACAGAGAGACACACAAACAGAGCTAGCATCAAACAGAGACAGACACATATACAGAGATAGTGTCAGACACACAGCCAGGTAACATCAGACATACAGACAGACAGAGATAGCGTCAGACACAGACACATAAACAGAGATTTCAAAAGACACACAGACAGACACATAGACAGGTACCATCAGACACAGACAGACTCATAAAAAGGGATAGCATCAGGCACACAGATAGACACAGAGACATACACATAGACAGAGATAGTATCACACACAGACAGACACACAGACAGGCACATAAACTGGGATAGTGTCAGACACACAGCCAGGTAACATCAGACATACAGACATAGACAGAGATAGCGTCAGACACAGACACAGACTCATAAACAGAGATTTCTTAAGACACACAGACAGACACATAGACAGGTACCATCAGACATAGACAGACGCATAAACGGGGATAGCATAAGACACACATATATAGGCACATAGACACACATATACAGAGATAATATCACATACAGACAGACACACAGACAGACACATAAACGGGGATAGCATCAGACACACAGATAGAAACAGAGACAGACACATAGACAGAGATAGTATTACACACACAGACATACATATAGACAGACATGTAGACAGGTCGCATTAGACAGAGACAGGAACATTTACAGAGATAATATCAGATACACAGACAGATACACAGAGATAGAATCAGATACATAGACAGACACATAGAAAGTATCAGATACACAGACAGACACCTAAACTGAGATAGCATCAGACACATAAACACACAGAGAGACAGAGATAGCATCAGACACAGAGCCACACACATAAACAGAGATAGCATCAAGCAGAGACACTCACATAGTCTGAGATAGCATCAGATAGAAACAGACGCATAGTCTGAAATAGCATCAAACAGAAACAGACACATAGTCTGAAATAGCATCAAACAGAAACAGACACATAGAGAAAGATTGCATCGGACACAGCCACAAGGAGGCAGACAAAGATCCACCAGGGAACACACACACATTGATAGGCGGAAGCCCACCCAAAACCCTTGCCTGCAGCTGTTGTGGATCAATATTCGCACACCCGGAAGGTCCTTATCTGTGTCCGCACGTCACAACTGGGTCATATATGAAAGGGCGCACAGGTTCCCAGTCTCCCGATTTGGCGGGAGGTCTCTCTAAAAGATAGCAAAATAACCCCACAAGTCTCCTTGATTTTGTGGGAGATCTCCCTAAAAGATTTAAAAAAATAACCCAACAAGTCCCCTTGATTTGGCAGGAGATCTCCATAAAAGATAGCAAAATAACCCCACAAGTCTCCCGATTTAGCAGTAGTAAAATAACTCCACAAGTCCCATTGATTTGGTGGGAGATCTCCCTGAAAGATAGCAAAATAACCCCACAAGTCACCTTGATTTGGCGGGAGGTCTCCGTAAAAGATAGCAAAATAACTCCACAGGTCCTCTTGATTTGGCGGGAGATCTCCCTAAAATATAGCAAAATAACTCCACAAGTCCCCTTGATTTGGCAGGAGATCTCCCTGAAAGATAGCAAAATAACCCCAAGTCCCCTTGATTTGGTGGGAGATCTCCCGGAAAGATAGCAAAATAACCCCACAAGTCCCCTTGATTTGGCGGGAAATCTCCCTAAAAGATAGCAAAATAACTCCATAAGTCCCCTTGATTTGCGGATCTCCCTGAAAGATAGCAAAATAACCCCAGAAGGCTCCTTGATTTGGTGGGAGGTCTCCCTAAAAGATAGCAAAATAACTCCAAAAGTCCCCTTGATTTGTGGATCTCCCTGAAAGATAGCAAAATAACCCCACAAGTCCTCTTGATTTGGTGGGAGATCTCCTTAAAAGATAGAAAAATAACCCGACAAGGCCCCTTGATTTGATGGGAGATCTCCCTAAAGATAGAAAAATAACCCGACAAGTCCCCTTGATTTGGTGGGAGATCTCCCTAAAAGATAGAAAAATAACCCGACAAGTACCCTTGATTTGGTGGGAGATCTCTGTAAAAGATAGCAAAATAACCCCAAACGTCTCGCGCTTTAGCAGTAGCAAAATAACTCCACAAGTCCCCTTGATTTGGTGGGAGATCTCCCTAAAAGATAGCAAGATAACCCCAGAAGTCCCCTTGATTTGGCAGGAGGTCTCCTTGAAAGATAGCAAAATAACCCCACAAGTATCCCAATTTGGCAGGAGGTCTCCCTAAAAGATAGCAAAATAACTCCACAAGTCCCCTTGATTTGGTGGGAGATCTTCCTGAAAGATATCAAAATAACCCCACAAGTCTCCCGATTTGGTGGGAGGTCTCCCTACAAAATAGCAAAATAACCCCACAAGTCCCCTTGATTTGGCAGGAGATCTCCCTAAAAAATAACAAAATAACCTCAATCTCCTAAATTGCTCCAATCCACGCCGCTCCCAAAACCACGCCGCTCCCTGAGCCAGACCACTCTGTGAACCATGTCACTCCCAAAGCCACGTGACCACGAGAGCCATGCCACTCCCAAAGCCCAGCACAACAGACGAATGTGAAAGCGGTGTCGGACTGGACTGTCAGCGACAGCGGCACTTCACCAACATCTCACCGACCCCCTTTCACCAAATATTCACCGGCTATGAAAGTGTCCTACATCGGCCATATGTGGATGTAAAACTAGCACTGGTTCAATGCGAATTGGCTATTTATTTGCGTTAGAAACCACCAGCGAGCCCCTGGTGAGCTGTGTGAAAACCTGCAGGGAGCAGATGTTCAGAGACACTTAGTGACTAACACATCCCTCATGGATACGGCGGGCTTAGGGTTGAGGCGTTTCTTTTTAAAGACATGGTCGGGTTAAATGTTGGTTTACAAAACACATCGCTCCCAGAATTCTAAATACTGTATATTATATACGTTTACTTGTGTAGCGCGTGTCTTATTCTTATTTAGGTTCAGTTAGGTCCTTATTTGACGAAGGTCGCTATAATAAGTATCCATTTTACAAACAAATGTAAATGTGAAATAAATACCTAAAAATGAATTGGGACAATACATTCAAATAGTAAATGTGCCTTGTATAATGAATGAATATAACAATAATATAATATAATGCAATAATATTAATATAATAATATAACATATATATTATATAATATGTATGTATATTGCTTAAGCTGTACAGCCCGATGAAAGAATCAACTTTTCAAAATCCAAACACTTAGCTATATTTGAATCTACATAATCATTTTCCATTGGGGGAGGTCTCAAACCAAGACAATAGATTAGTATATATATATATATACATATATATATATATATATATATATGTGTGTGTGTGTGTGTGTGTGTTGTATAATCCATTGGTGGAGGTTGTGGTGGCGGTGGAGATGGTGGTGGAGGTGGTGGAGGTGGTGGTGGTGATGATGGTGGTGGAGGTGGTGGTGGTGATGGTGGTGGTAGAGGTGGTGATGGTGGTGGAGGTGGTGGAAATGGTGATGGTGGTGGAGGTGGTGATGGTGGTGGAGGTGGTGATGGTGGTGGAGGTGGTGGAGGTGGTGAAGGTGGAGGTGGTGAAGGTGGTGATGGCGGAGGTGGAGGTGGAGGTGGAGGTGGAGGTGGAGGTGGAGGTGGAGGTGGAGGTGGAGGTAGATGTGTAGGTGAGGAGGAGCTCTCTGGAACAACTTGTAATGGGTTTTGCATGCACAATAATGTGTGCGTCACTTCGACGGTGATCGAAAGCGAGGCTTGTGGTCGATAATGAGACCAGCGTGGCCTCTCGTTATTTACCTACAAACACAATGGCATTGGAATGTGAGTACATGGCTTTTTAACAAGATAAGAGGGGTGGTAGTGGTGGAGGAAAACGATGCAGCTAATCAGAAGGCAGGTAATGACCACCGAAATGGTATTTAATTTAAATTGATTTGTCTTTACAAAATTAGGACAGTCTAGTGATTCCTTAAGCTGTAAAATTGGTAGCATTGCTATACTGCTTCTCCTCCCTTACCCATCCCTTCCCTTCCCCATCCCCTCCCTTACCCGTCCCCTGCATTACCCGTCCCTTCCCTTACCCATCCCCTCCCTTACCCATCCCCTCCCTTACCCATCCCATCCCCTCCCTTACCCTTCCCTTACCCATCCCCTCCCTTACACACCCCCTCCCTTCCCCATCCGCTCCCTTACCCATCCCATCCCTTACCTATCACATCCCTGACCCATCACATCACTTACCCATCACATCCCTTACCCATCCCTTCCCTTACCCATCCCCTCCCTTACACACACCCTCCCTTCCCCATCCCTCCCTTACCCATCCCCTCCCTTCCCCATCCGCTCCCTTACCCATCCCACCCCTTACCTATCACATCCCTGACCCATCACATCACTTACCCATCACATCCCTTACCCATCCCATCCCTTACCCACCCCTCCCTTACCCATCCCTCCCTCCCCCTCTCCTCCCTTACCTCGCCCCTCCCTTACCCATCCCCTCCCTCCCCTCCCTTCCCCATCCCCTCCCTTCCCCATCCCCTCCCTTACCCATCCCCTCCCTTACCCATCCCCTCCCTTACCCACCCCTTCCCTTACCCACCCCCTCCCTTACACATCCCCTCCCTTACCCATCCCCTCCCTTAACTATCCCCTCTCTTACCCATCCCTCCCGTACCCATCCCTTCCCTTCCCCTCCCTTACCCCTCCCTTAACTATGCCCTCCCTCACCCATCTTCTCCCTTACCGCTCCGCTCCCTTACTGCTCCCATCCCTTACCCATCCCCTCCCTTACCCACCCCCTCCCTTACCCACCCCCTCCCTTACCCATCCCCTCCCTTCCCCATCCCCCCCTTACCCATCCTCTCCCTTACCCATCCCCTCCCTTATCCATCCCCTCCCTTACACATCCCCTCCCTTACCCATCCCCTCCCTTAACTATCCCCTCTCTTACCCATCCCTCCCGTACCCATCCCTTCCCTTCCCCTCCCTTACCCCTCCCTTAACTATGCCCTCCCTCACCCATCTTCTCCCTTACTGCTCCGCTCCCTTACTGCTCCCATCCCTTACCCATCCCCTCCCTTACCCACCCCCTCCCTTACCCACCCCCTCCCTTACCCACCCCCTCCCTTACCCATCCCCTCCCTTTCCCATTCCCCTCCTTTACCCATCCCCTCCCTTACCTCTCCCCTCCCTTACCCATCCCCTCCCTCACCCACTCCCTCCCTCACCCATCCCTTAACTATCCCCTCCCTTACCCCTCCCTCCCGTACCCATCCCCTCCCTTCCCCTCCCCTCCCTTACCCCTCCCCTCCCTTAACTATGCCCTCCCTTACCCATCCCCTCCCTTACCCCTCCCCTCCCTTATCTATGCCCTCCCTTACCCATCTCCTCCCTTACCGCTCCCTTCCCTTACCCATCCCCTCCCCTCCCCAGTCACAAGTATCAATTTCTAAGTCATTTGTTTGACTCGACTCGGGGTTCCAACCCGTCGGTTCGAACCCCACGATCTACCAAAACGGGAGACGCACGCTCAACACATTCGGCCATCCCGCCTGGTGTGATTCAGAAGTGTGGAGTAATAATAGCAGCTTTCGGCGTAAACACAGTTAAGAAGGGGAATACGCAGTGGATAGTGTGTCCCGCCTGTGTGAACATAGATCTAGAATCGCAATAAAATTGCAACCAGACGGGATGGCCAAATGAGTTAGAGCGTCCGTCTCCCGTGTGATAGATCGTGGGGTCGTGGGTTCGCATCCTGGTCGATTCAAACCAATGACTTAAAAATTGATACTTGTCACTTCCTAGCCAGGCGCTCGGCATTATTAGGATAGGGCAAGGAGCAGTGGAATGAGGAAGACCAATCGCCTGCGACTGAAATTTCCCCTGCTTAAACAAGTAATGTACCAAAAAAAAAAAAAAAAGGTTGTGGCGATGGAAGGGCGTATAAATGCGTCAGTGTGAGAGATCAGATCCATACATGTATGTCTGCTTGTGATCTGTGTGAGGGGACTGGCATGTCAGATCGAAGAGTACTGTGACAAGTGCGAATATTCCTCTTTTAGAAGCAGTGGAAAAAAGGCATCATGAGTGATGATTGACTCGGGTGGCAGGATATCGGCTTCTGAGAAGCTCAGTCAGTGCTCTCCACCTCGACCTACAGTCAGTGCTCTCCCCACACCAGACGGGATGGCCGAATGAGTTGAGCGTCCGCCTCCTGTTTTGGTACATTGGGGGATCCGATGTCACTGAGTGGGATCTCATGTCATGGTGCTAGCGGCCTGGTCTCACAGTGGGGAAGCACTATAAAGTCGCCATGAGTGCGCACTGTCACAAGTCGGTACCCATCCTGACACCACAGGTTTGAACCCTGGTCGAGTCAAATCAATGACTTAAAAATGTATACTTGTCACTTCCAAGCCAGGCACTCGGCATTATTAGGATAGGGCAAGGACTGGTTGGCTCAGTGTCATGATAATGTCACTGAGTGGGATCTCATGCCATGGTGCTAGTGGCCTAGTCGCACAGTAGGGGAAGCACTATATAGTCTACATTAGTGCGCACTGTCACAAGTCGGTACCCATCCTGACATGACCTTCGATGTTGCCAAGACGCAAACCTCCCACAACCAAGCCCTCCACCCAGAGAACCACCACCCCCACTCACCCCGCCTTTGTTGCCGTCGGGCTAGCTTTTCACTCATCTAGTTCAATTGTGCATTGACGTCAGACACAGTTTGCTACGTAGCTGTACTTATTTGGCAGTTTGCAGCAGGATTGAGGTTGGCAGTAGTACTGACTTGGCAGGAGCAGTGAGTTGACAAGTTTGCAGTAATATTGAGTTGGCAGTTTTCGGCTTCTCACTGAGTTTGCAATATTGGGATGGGTAAGGGAGGGGATGGGTAAGGGAGGGGATGGGTAAGGGAGGGTAAGGGAGGGCATGGCTAAGGGAGGGGATGGGTAAGGGAGTATTGGCTTGGCAGTTTGCAACAGTATTTAATTGAGTTGACAGCAATAATGATTTAGCAGCAACATTTGTTGGTGGTTGGCAGTAGTGCGGAGTTAGCAGTTGGAAGCAGAATAGATTTAGCAGAAATATTGAGTGAGTCATTGGTTTGACTCCACTGGGATTAGAACTCCCGACCTTCCGCACGAGAAACCTGTTCTCTACCGACTCAGCCACCACGTCCAGTTGCAAGGACATCAGACATTAAAAAAAAATACTAAAAGGCAATCATTGCATTTTTTTTTACTGTAATTCCTGTCTTAATACCGTTTCGAACCCTGACCGAATCAAACCAATGATTTAAAAATGGATACTTGTCGCTTCCTAGCCTGGCGTCCTGCATTATTAGGATAAGACAGGGACTGGTTGGCTCAGTGTCAGGAAAATGTGACTGAGTGGGATATCAGGTCATGGTGCTGTCAGCCTGGTCTCCCACTTGGGCAGCACAATAAAGTCACCATGAGTGTGCAATGGCACAAGTTGGTACCCGTCCTGATATGACCGTCAATGTTGCCAGGACGTAAAACTCCCAACAACCAACCAACTTTACTTTAACATTCCACAGGGCCAGCCAGTGGTTGTCTATCTCAGTGCAAGGCATACACTGGGGGCATAATCGATTAATCAACTCGGGCCACCCGAGCCACTTTTTGGTGCAGGCGCACATCCTACAGACTCGCATTGAATAAACGAATACGCTCGGGGTGGACAAAATGGTGGCTTAATCTAAAACTTTATATTTTTGTTCAATAACCAATATAAGTTCAGCAAAATAGGATTTAAAGTATTTTATGATTGTAGTGGGTTATTAAAAAAAAAAGCATTAAATCAACACATAGGACTTGTACTTCGCGCTGTTATCCTACAGGTACCAGCACAGATGTGACGTCATCACTCCTAGCAAACCCCAACCAAGAGGTGGGTTACTGGGGTTGGGTTGTTTTGCACACAGCACGTGTATTTCTCGACTCCACTCGCGGTGTTCGATTTGAAATTCTGACGACTCGGGTGACCCGGGTCGCCTGGGTCGTGTTAATCGATTAAGGCCTGGGTGTCTCTGATTAGCTACCTACGAACCAGCAAGGTGTGACCTGCGTATAAAATGAACCCCCCACCCCCTGCCCTCCGCCAATCCAATGCCCTTCGGGCCCCTCCCTGAGGACCATATATGCTACCACCTGCTTCCCTCCTCCCTCTCCCCCACTTCTTCCTTCCTTCTCTCCCACTATCCCGAGCACAGAACTGTTGAAGTTGCCGCTGGCTTCAGGGTTAAGTCATGTTTAAAAATATAAATATATTAATCTGATCAGGATGATTTATTTGACTTTAGTTTGGAGTAAATTTAACGTAATACATTTTAAAATGGCTATTTTTTAAATAGATACTTTAAGTGAGAATATGCAAAATAATGTTGGTGTACACACATATATGATATTGTTTGTCTGGGTTTTACGTCCTAGTAACACCCCACGTTATATCAGGACAAGTACATACTTGTGACAGCGCACACTTAAGCCCCGTTCACACAGCCAACTTTAGGCTGAACTAGATAAGGCGAACTAGATGAGGCGAACTAGGCGTGAAAGTGTGTCGTATCCACACATCCAGTGCTTGGGGCAGTTTAAGCCGGAAATCCATATCTGCGCATGAGCAAGTCCATACTAACCAGCACCACTTTCAGTTAGTCGACGTCACCATGAGAGAGTGTGGGTTCGACCTAGATATGTATAGACTGAGTCGTATTGTTTTGGAATGTTCAAAACTTCTGCTGGGCAGTGAAAACCTATAAATAAATGATGAAAAAAATATCTGTGCACAGCTAGCGGTTTCATAGACCAAATTATATAATATGCACTTTTGATCAACTGGAAAATCAACAAACTCAGGTCTCGACTGCGCATGCGTGTGACGTGCTTAAGCCGCCTCAAAGTAAACCACTATCGTCCACACAAGCAAGATGGGCTGACTTAAGCTAGTTCGCTTCATATCCTACCTCGCGACGTGGTTTACTTGAAGCGAACTAGATGCATCGACTCAGCCCTAATCCACTTCAGTCGCGTCCACACGGCGAATGTGAGGTGAACTAGACAAGGCGAACTAGTTGAGCCGACTTAACGGGCATGTGTGAACGGGGCTTTATACTATAGTGACTTAAAATGCTGTCCCACTGGAAGATCATGTCGCTGACACTATGACCCGATATCATACTCATCCATGTTATCCTGATACTGGACAAACCAGTACTTGCCCATCCTATTAAAGCTGCATAGTCCGATGAAGTATCAAATTTTCAAAACCAAAACAATTATCCAGAATTTATTCTACATATCTAACTTAGATACTCAGGCACTTATTAAACATTTGTTGCCACATAGAAGGGAATACCAAGTCAATTTAATAGAACCTGTTACTGCTGAAGCCTATGGTGTCATAGTTTTGGCATGCTTGCTAAAACCAATTTTACATGCCTGTGCTTCAAATATCTCAAAAGTTTACCATCTAAAATAAAAGTTACTTCATAAGGTAGATTGTAAAAATCAATTTAATGTATTTATCTCAGAAAAATGACAGAAACTCAAAACCATCGGACTATGCAACTTTAATATCAAGTGTCAGGCTCAGTAGTGATAATGATAAATTATGTAAGTCATTGGTTTGACTCAGTCAGGGTTCAATCCCATAACATCCCATACAGGAAACCAGCCAGTGTCCTTAGCGATTCAGCCATCCTATTCGGTAAACAAAGAATAAATGATCGATAATATCACAGGGGGCGTTCATTATATGCAACAACGCCAGGGTCGATTAAATTAACGTAATACTCTTTCGAAGCAGTACTATGCACTTACAGCTGCATAGTCCAATGAAATCATCAAATTTTCAAAACCAAAACAATTATCTAGATTTGATTCTACATATCTACCTTAGATACTGATGCACTTATTAAACATTTACCGGCACATAGAAGGGACGACTGAGTCAATTAATAGAACCTGTTACTGCAAATGCCTATGGTGATAGAGTTTTGGCAAGCTTGCCAAAATTAATTTAGCATGTTTCCATCTCAAAAGTTTGCAATTTAAAATAAAAGTTACTTCAAACTAAAGTAAGGTAGATTATAATGAACAACCTAATATGTTTATCTCAGAAAATGAGAGGAACTCAAATCAATCGGACTATGCAACTTCATTGCTTCTTGCTTGTTGGGAGTTTTACGCCCTAGCAACATCTAAGGTGAATATCAGGATGTACGCGCTCAGTAAGTGTACTACTACTAGTAATAAAATCAAATGCAGGATAAGTGCGTTGTTTTCCGAAAATTCAATGGTTTGAGCGAATTATGCAATTTTAAGTTATTGTCCTCATGCGACCTTTCAAAGCATTCACAGTGCCCTGACCTTGACCTTGACCCACTTATCTTCAGTGCGTGGTCCACACGCGCAGAGTCCTCTCCGTATGTGACTCACGTTCTGCTATTTAGGGAATTGATTTTCGTTTCTTAGAGTCTGTGGGTTGGTTGGTTGGTTGGTTGTTAGAGTGTTACGTCCTTGCAACATCTAAGGTCATATCAGGACGGGCACTATAAAGTCGCCATGAGTGCGCACTATCACAAGTCGGTTCCTGTCCTGATATGACCTTAGATGTTGCTAGGACGTAAAGATCCAACAACCAACATCAACATGACATTAGTAGTAGTACATAAATTGTCAAATCTGTCTACATATATATATATATACATATATATATATATAAATATATATATAGTATAGTTATACGAATCTTACCTGGGTATAGATGATGGATAACTGTTGTTTTCCCGAGGTACAAGCCTCGGATAGTCGTGGGCTAGGGAGAAGGAAGCACATCCAGGTCCAGCAATCTTTACCTACTTCAGGATAAATATGATCTTAAACTTCTATGGATACTTCTATGTTTTTGTCTTGGCACAAGCAAACGTAATAGTCATTGTATGGTTGGGTGGACGCGCCTTAGCCCATGAATATCTGAGGCTTGTACCTCAGGAAAACAACAGTTATCCATCATCTGTACCCAGGTAAGATTTGTCTAACTATACTATTTTACCTCGGTACTAAGCTTCGGGCTACTCGTAGCCGAGGGAGACTTTTGCGTAACTTCATTTTTATCCTTAATCCATTTCAATTCAATATACATTAGTATCAACTTCAAATAAACTTGTTAAATCCTCACCTGTCATGTTAATTGGTGAGTAAGTGTGTTGCCAGGCCGCTTGACTTCTCTAGTCATTTGTTGTAATGTTTTGCAAACGATCTAGCTGTCTTCCAGCCTGCATGTGCTAGGATTCTCTTAACTGAGATCCCTAGCTGTCGTGCCTTCGAGACCGTAGCTCCCCTTTTTGAATAGGAAGCGTATCGTCCTGTATCAACGCCTGCGGCCTTAAGCACTTTAATGGTCCATCTTGCGAGTGTGTCTCTCGAGATTGCCTTGTGTGGTTTAATGCCGCTAGCCAAGGTTGTGTGTCCCATTCGGGCACGATCAGAACTGCGTGTGTTCGATCCATTCTGATCTTTCTGGCCACTCTGCTGATAATGCTGAATGGCGGGAAAATATAATAAAATGGGTTATCCCAAATCAGTGAAAACGCATCCATTCGCCAAGCATTGGGCTCTGGATGCCACAAAACATATTTAGAAATTTTGCAATTGTATCGTGATGCAAGCAAATCTACTTGTGGTTGTCCCAATTTACTACAGATTAGTTCAAAGATGTTGTCATTCAATGACCATTCTAAATGGTCATGAAAATGTCAACTTTTCTTGTCTGCTAAGGTGTTCTGACTACCTGGGATATGCGCTACTGTTAGCCATATGTTATGCTCTTGAGCCCAATCCCAAATCAATTTTGCTATTCTGTTACAAGGTTTAGATCTAGTCACTCCCATGTTACGAATCTAAGCCATCGCTGTGGTGTTGTCTGTCAGAATTCTGATATGGAACTTTGGTATACGCACTAAACTGCATAACCCCAGATAAACTGCTCTAAGTTCTAGTACATTAATATGATCTAAAATTTCATCATGTAACCATCGACCTCTAGTTGCCTGATGGTTTCTATGAGCACCCCATCCGTCTAATGGCGCGTCTGTTGTAACAAGTGTTAGGTTTGTCCATTCGAATAGCATTCGGAGAAAATGAATCTTAGCCTGCCACCAGTTTATATCTGCTAGGCCTTCTTCTGAATTTGTCATTTTTATTTCAAAATGTCCTTTCGTACGGGCTAGCGCTAAATTTGTGTCTATCTCTAGCAATTTAATGTGAGCTTTTCCATATAGGATAGCTGGAGCATAAGCTATCATGATCCCAATTAACACTACAACCTGTCTAATCTTTGGCCTCATTAATTGTAACAACTGGTGTGTTTTATCTCTAAACTTGTCTAGTTTCTTCTGCTAGTGACACAGTCATATCGTCTGTGTTTAATAAAAAAACCAAACATTTTAATAGTTTTGTTGGTGTGAATACTGACTTCTTGTCATGGATGTAAAATCCTAATTTAGTGAATGTTGCACAGAGGTCATTTACAGCCTTCTGACAAGTCTACCTTTGTTTGTGCGACAATGAAAGAGTCGTCAATATATGGAAACATAATATGTCCTTTTCTTGCCATCAATGAAAATATAGGTTTTTAGAAATTTAGTAAACAAGCGAGGGGCACAAGCTAAGCCATTCGGCATACAGGTAAACTCATAGAGTTGATCGTTCCAAACAAATCTCAGAAATTTTCTATGCAATTTGTAAATTTGAATTGTGTAATAGGCATCTTGAAGATCCACACTGGCAAGCCAGGAACCTTAAGTTACTAAATCCCTGGCCGTTTCAAGAGAGAACATCTTAAAGTGTACATACTTAACCAACTTGTTCAACGTTGTCAGATCCAGAATCATTCGGACAGCCCCATTTAGCTTGGGTCGTGAAAATATATTTGAAACAAATTCACCTGTCTCATGGATGGCAGGCTCTATAGTTCCGTTCTGACAAAATTCCAATACCTGTTTATCTAATGCCTGTCTCTCATATAAATGTAACCGATAAGGAAAAGAAATTGTTTCCTGCACTGGTTGTTGAGTAAAGGGAATTTGCAATCCCTCCACAATACTAAGAATTGTTAAGTTATCCATAATCATTCTCCACTCATTTAAGAAAATGTTAAACGTTTCCAGCATAAAAATTTCTTACAGGTGTTTCTGTGGCCACTGGAGTTTGCGCGCAACCTCAACTTGTTCCCTGGGTGAGGGAACGGCTTGCTGGGAGTGTACTCCCTCTTGAAGGGATGATTCCCTTCGTTCCAGCTGAATGACTGGTGCTGTCCTCGGCCTCTGGATTGGAATCTGTAGCTCGACCCAGACCGTCCTCCTCTGCCGGTACAACGATTGCGAAAATCTGGTCATTTCTTGAACCGAGTGTTCGCGTCGGTGGCCTTCTTTTTATCGTCCATATGTTTTCCACATTCGGAACCCATCTCAACCTCTTTGAAGAGGTGTTGAAGTTGGCCACCAAACATTTTAGTTTTGTCCAACGGTTTGCCTTTGATGGGTTTTGGTGGGAGGAATAACGTATACTCCTTCCCATCATTGTCAACCACCTATTTTGATCGGGCAACCTCCTTGCCCACTATCGGTACAGACCGCCTTGAATATGATTTCAAAACATCTGTAGGCATGGCAATCCCTCCATCCATTGTCCTGGCCAAAGACGAGAACTTGTTCTCTGCCTGCATCAGGTTTGCCACTGGGGCAATCGCCGTGAGCGCTCCTTTGAAATTTTTGTGTTCCTCACTTAATTTGACATCCCTGTCCATCTCCTTCACCACCGAATCAGGGATCCCTTTGATGCTGGTGTATTTCTCACCAAGTTTGGTGATCACCTCTGCAGGTTTGAAGGTGTTAAAGTGACCCTTAATAGTTTCCCGCATCATAGTGGTGGTGAGAACTTTCTTTGCCTTCTCTACCTGGCACTTCTTTCTTACTTTCCCTCCGATTTTAGTGTACACGCCAGTATGCTGGGTATCAGAGTCAGACTTGGTGGTAGACAAATCCGAAGAGGAGTCTGAAGAGGAAGAGTCCTTCTTCTTCTTAGTCTTGCGTTTCTTGGTCTTTTTACACTTAACAACCTTCTTCCGCTCCTGCGTGTATTCATCTCCAGATGAACTGACAGCCTTCTTGGCCTTCTTGTGTTTCTTAACGGGTACTTTCTCCGGAGAGGAGTCATTGTCCAAGGAAACATCTCCCGAAATGTCCTCCCATTCTGAGTCATCAGACTCCGGAACTGGCCTTTTCCTGGCTCGAGACTTGGCCGGAATCAACTGCTGGAACTTACTCTCCAGCATATGTGTTAGTGTGGCTTCTAGGTCAGACGGGGCCATGTCTAGGGTGTTTGGCACCTCTGGCCCACTGACCTCCTCCGACATGATGTGCTACGGAGAAAGTGGCACGGTCACTACCGGCGATGAATCGTAATCATCCGTCCTCCGGGTGGGAACTGGTTTACTCCGCTTCGTAGCAATCAGAACTCTGTAACAATCGAAGGAAAGTTACAAAACCGATTCAAATTTGACCAAATGTCACAAACAGGTTAACAAACCAAATAAATGCATCTAGTGGTGCTGAAGAACGTATTTAAACCGTTCCAACACAGGCCTAAGCAAAGCTAAAGTGTAAATGTTGTAGGTGTATGGTATCGAAACCAAAACCAAATGAGGGGTAGGGACCAGTGTATCGGTAACCTCCCACACTCTCTATTCTATACACTTCTCCCTCCTGTGGCTACTACACCAAGAAGTTGGAGAAAATGCTATGAAACTCGGAGGTACGCCTATAACCAGTGGGGAATCTTTAAAAGAAACCCAGGAATAAATCCTAATGAGATGTGGCTCCAACCACACCTCTCTCCGTTCGGCAACGGGTGGCTTGGAAAACAAAGAAAAAACATGGCGCTTTGTTCTATCGATGTTTCACGTATCATAAAACACCCATAAAAGTACAATACAATCCAATCGAGTTCTAATAACTCCATAAAGAAATGCAGTAAAGCATCGTAACATAACTGTTCCATTTTCAATCTTATACTTACAGTCAGTATTTCTTTGTAGACAAAAAACTGCTGGAGCAACTCAACGAACGTCCTCCCGTCGTGAGCTGAATATGCTAATTGCTGGAGCGGATGTGCTTCCTTCTCCCTCGGCTACGAGTAGCCCGAAGCTTAGTACCGAGGTAATATATATATATATATATTTATATATATATATATTTATATATATATATATATATATGTATACACGTTGACTGTCAGGTGGTAGGCTGGTTAACGGTGTGCTGATACGGAAATTCTGTGTGCCGAGTGCGGGTACCACCACCAACATATCTTTCAGGGTAAATATTTTATTCGTCAGTATAACACACTTGTCAGCGACGAAGCATCAGTCTTCCATCTATAGATGCTGAGAGTTGTTTAGATAAAACACTTTAATGATGAATCGACTAGTGAATGAGAATGCCTTGAATGATTGAGAATGATGCACATGGATACTTATTAACACATTTTGACTGATTGGTTGGTTGTTGGAGTTTTATATCCTTGCAACATCTAAGGCCATATCATGACAGGTACCGACTTGTGACCGTGCACACTCATGATGACTTTATAGTGCTGCCCCACTGGGAAATCAGGCCACCAGCACCATGACCTGATATCCCACTCAGTCACATTATCCTAACACCGATCCAACAAGTCCTTGCCCTCTCCTAATAATGAAGAGTGCCTGGCTAGGAAGGGACAAGTATCAAATTTAAGTCATCTGTTTGACTCGACCGGGAATTGAACTCCTATCCTCCAACACGGGAGGCCTGTGCTCTACCGATTTGGGCATGCTGGCATTTGTGTACATACATCATTTTAACGATGAATCGACTAGTGAACGAGAATGGCTTGAATGATTGAGAATGATGTACATTGATACTTATTGACATATTTTGACTGATGACGTGCTGTAACTAGTGTAAGTCAGAAATCAGCCACACTGTGAGATGATGGTTATTTTCACTGGTTAGACTCGAATATTATAATGGGGAAATATGCATATAATTATAAGATAAGAGACAGTTGGTAGTACATTTGAGGTTGGTTAGTGTTAAGCTGTTGCGGGCAATTGTTTGCGCAGTGGGATGTTGGGGATGAGGAGGGCGGAGTGTCCTACCCAATGTTGGTGGGAGGATAAATTATGTTCACCTCAGAAGAAAAGATTTCTGGTACAAGTCCCAGAACGAGGTCGTGTGGCTGAGCAGACTGGACGGGGGAGGAGGTGGGAGGAGGAATGAGGGAGGGGAGGAGGGAGGAGGGAGGAGGGAGGAGGGAGGAGGGAAAGGAAGGAGGGAGGAGCAGGGGAAGAGGGAGGAGAAGGAAGGAGGGAGGAGAAGGAAGGAGGGAGGGAAGGAAGAAAGGAGGAGGAAGGGAAAAGAGATGGGAGGAGTGAGGGGACGGGGAAGGGTGGGATAGAGATGCGGAAGGGAAGGGGAGAGATGGGAGAGAAGGGGAGGGAGGGGAAGGGAGAGGGAGGGAGGGGAGTGAGGGAGAGAGAGGGAGGGGAAGGGATCGGGAGGGATGGGAGGGAGAGGGAGGGGAGAGAAGGGGAGAGGGAGGGGGAAGGAGGGGGAGGGGGGAAAGAAGGGGAGGGGTAGGGGAATGGAGGGGAGGGAGGTGAAGGAGGGAGAGGGAGGGGAGGTCAACTTCCAGCGCGTGTAAATTACGTCCGGAAATTGAATTGACCGACGTCAGAAACGAAGCAGAACAAAGGCAGTATCACACGACATGCGGCCGGAAGTGGGACGGCGGCCATCTTGGCACTGAGTAGACCAGTCCTTACCCTATCCTAGTAATGCCGAGCGCCAGGCTAGGTAATAACAAGCGTCAAATTTGATTTCACTCGACAGGGATTCGAACTCCTGACCTTCCGCACGGGAAGCCTGTGCTCTACCGATTCGGCCACCCCGTCCGGTATACCCGGGGAGATACGCGAGGGGTGGGGGTGGGGGGGGGGGGGCCAAGAAACAAACATCACAGTGGCGGATAATGTACGCGACAAAGGTCAAAGGTCAAATGTCAAAGGTCGCCACTCTTTAAGCATAGCTCGTTGCCACGTCTGGGATAGGTCCGGCTTGTCGTTGAGAGGCTGAAGCTGCGACCTGGTGTGTTTGCTTACATGCTTGCAGGAGAGGAAGGAAGGGGGGGGGGGGGGGGTATTGGAGGGCGGGGGGGGGGGGGGGGGGTTCTCTCGCAGCCCTATGTTTTAATATATAGGCCCTACATACCTTGATAGGGTTCTTGACTTGTATAAATTCCTCCTGGGTTGCATTGCAGCGTGATTCTCTTAGCAATCAAATGAAATACATTTGATGAAATATAATAAATAAAATATTACTTCCGGTATCGGGATGAAAGTGATTATTAGACCAACGGTGAATTTCTGAGATTATTTTACCAACGTTGAATTTATGCAAAGATACGAATTTCCAATTTAAGATTACCACTGTTAGGGAATCATGGGAAAAGGCCGGAATTCAGGTTTGAAATATCCTTATTGTGCCTATATTATCGCCCATACCTAAGTCGTTCTTGTTTTGGTTTATGTTCTAGCAACATCTAAGGTCATATAATAATGGGATTCGAACGAACCAACTGTTGTCATATACATTGTTGAGGAGAGGTGCAGGGAGGTGTTTTGAAAATAAAGACAAACATTGTCCTTAGAGTGGAATTTCAAACCCACACTTAGGGCCATTCCGGAGCTAGTGTCCCAACCATTAGCCTAGCTAGGCTCCCTTATGCAATCAAACTACCAAGATCCTACCTGTGCATGTGTCATTTCACCTGGGGCGACCATACGGAATGGCCGAATGAGTTGAGTGTCCGTCTCCCGCTTTGGTAGATTGTGGGATTCGAATCCACAGGTTTGAACCCTGGGCGAGTCAAACCAGTTACTTAAAAATTGATACTTGTTGCTCCCTAGCCAGGCACTCTGCATTATTAGGATATGGCAAGGACTGGTTGGCTCAGTGTCAGGATAATGTGACTGAGTGGGATATCAAGTCATGGTGTCAGTATCCTGGTGTCCGAGTGGGGCAGCACTATAAAGTCGCCATGAGTGCACACTGTCACAAGTCGGTACCCATCCTGATATGACCATAGATGTTGCGAGGATGTAAAACTCCAATAACCAACCAACCAACCTGGGGAGGTCGGGCAGTGCACCTCACCTACAGACCGATTCACTTCCTTTCTTCTCATAGATTGTCTCCCATGAGACCAGGGCCGCGTTCAAAGTATGCCTCGGAGAAATTCCCGATGTCGCGCTAGTTTGAATGACTTGAGCTGTCTGGTGGCTCGAAAACGGCGTCCTCCATAGGGGGCAGCCATTTGGAATTGAAAAGAACAGCTCTGATTGGCTGAAACCATTGAATCCGGCAGCCATTTTCGAGGAGCTTTTTGCATCCTACCTGAAAAGTGAGACATCTCCGAGGCGTCTCCTAGGCGACTCCAAGGCGCATCCCTGAATGCAAATAGGCCAAAAAACATCGCGGAGCCATCACCCTACCACCACCTTCCCACCCAATCACCTAATAGGTTTCCTTCCAAAGTCTCACCTTAACTTGTGGTGTTCTCTGTGGTGGAGTGGTTAGAGTGTCTGACATTTTTCTAGGTCAGACTCCTAATCTGAGGGTCGGCAGTTCGATTCCCCATGCCCCCAGCTCTGCCAATTTGGATTTCCACCGCTGTGTATAACTTACAGCGTCATCAAAGGCCGGTTGCTCTCATACCATGTCTATGTGGTGTGGGAGGTTAAAAATCCCTTGCGTCGGTAAAAGTGTAGGCTCGGGCTTTCTATCGACCAGCAGTGGAATGAGGAAGACCAGTCGTCTATGACTGAAATTTCCCCTGCTTAAACAACTAATGGACAAAAAAAAAAAAAAAAAAAAAAAAAAACTTCTCACACAGCTTTCCTATCCCACACCCAAATGCTGAATTAATTCACTAAAAATAGGATAATTTCAACTAAATTCATGTAGAATCTTAACTTCCTATATAGGCCCCCCCCCCAAAAAAAACTACCCGATGGTTAAATTGCCATGCAGTATTTGCTTTGGTTGGTTGGTTGGTTGAGTTTTACGTCCTGGCTACATCTTAGGTCATATCAGGACTGGTGTTTATTTATGTAAGGCGTGCAAGGCTAAATATACTATTGCTTCTGGTGAATTGGTTTCTCCTTCGGAAATTGAACACTAAAGTGAAGTTAAGCCTAGGTCAGACCTACCCGGATATGGGGCCGGACGAGCCCCGGACGAGCCCCGGAGTGTGATCCGTGGCTCATCCGTGTCTGGTCCTTGGTGATCCATGGCTGGTCCGGCCTCATCCGGGGTCAGCCCCGGATGTCTTAAAATGTTTAAAACATCCGGGCGATCCGGGAAATATTGCAATCCGAGCTAGATCCGGCATCATCCGGGTGTAATCCTGGCATGGTCCGGGTCGTCCGCGTACCGTCCGGGGCAGTCCAGGTGTTTTTAAAACCGGATGAGCCACGTTTTAGCCACGGTTTAACCCGGACCAGCCCCAGACTAGCCCGGACTAGCATGGACATAGCCACGGACCACTCCCGGACTGCCCGGATAAGACCCGGACACGCCGGATGAGCACAGATTAGCCACGGATCGCCATGGATAGCCCGGTTTACCACAAATCAGTCCAGGATGAGCCCCGTTTTTGTATATATATAGCAGGAGCAAGTCCGGGACTGATCCGCGACTACTCTGCGCATACACTGGGTAGTCTGGGGGTGATCCGGCTCAGTCTGGGGTGATCCGGACTCTGGTCCGTGGCTAGACCGTGGCACGTCCTGGTAGGTGTGCGAGCGAGCCAAAAAACTACCAAATATCCGGGGCTGTCCGGGGGTGGTCCGGATAAAAATCTGGGGCTAGTCCGAGTTGGTGTGACTTGGGCTTAAACAATGGCGACATAATGAGCCGTGCAGATACAGAGCAATGCGATCTCTCTGTGGTACATGTACTCTGTGGTTGTGTATGGTTGTATGTGGTTCTATATGGTTCTCTCTGGTTGAGTATGGTTGTCTATGGTTATATATTTTCCTATGTGGTTGTGCATGGCTGTATGTGGTTGTATGTGGCTGTGTCTGGTGGTTGTGTGTGGTTGTGTTGCTGTGTGGTTGCATGCCGTTCTCCATGGTTTTCTTTGATTGTGTGTGGTGTCTATGGTTCTGCATCGTTGTCTGTTGTTGTTTATGGTTCTCTGTGACTTTCTGTGGTTGTCTGTGGTTCTCTGTTGTTCCTTGTGGTTTTCTAAGGTTGACTAGTTGAATGTGATTATCTGCTTCTCTGTTGTTGTCAGTGGTTCTCTTTGGTTGCTTGTTGTTGTTTAAGGCTCTCTGTTGTTCTGTGTGGTTGTCTGTGGTTCTGTATGGTTGTCTGCTGTTGCTTAAGGTCCTGTGGTTCTCGGTTGTTGCCTGTGCTCCTCCGTTGTTGTTTGCAGTTTTCTGTGGTTGACTACCTTACTGTGATTATCTGTTATTCATGGCTCTCCATTGTTGTCTGTGGTTCTCTTTGGTTGCATGTTTGAGGCTCTTTGGTGTTCTGCGTGGTTGTCTGGGGTTATCTGCTGGTGTTTATGGTTCTCTGTGGTTTTCTGTAGTTGTCTGTTGTTGTTTGTGGTTCTCGGTTGTTGTCTGTCGTTGACTGTGGTTGAGCCTACCTCCTCCAGGGTGGGGAAACTGCGGTGTTGCTATGGCAACAATCCCGAGGTCGGTGATGTGAACATGATCTGAGTGGTTGGGTCGCTCCCAATATCGATCCTATTTGTGGAATCATGAGACAATAGGCATTCCACGATTGCAACCCATTCGATGAGTGGCTTTGATACGCTTGTTTCTTTGTTTGTTTGTTGGAGCTTTATACCCTAGCAACATCTGAAGTCACATCACAACGGGTACCGACTTGTAACAGTGTGCACTCATGTCGACCTTTATAGTGCTGACCCACTGGGAGACCGGGCCGGAGACACAATAACCCGATATTCCACTCGGTCATATTACAGTATAACGCCGTTAAACCAAACTTGAAGGGACCCTCGAAATTTGTTTGGATTAACCGATCATTGGTTTAACCGAGCTTTGGCATTGGCAAAAACGTGGGTGCATGATGAATGTAATATACAATTTATGTGGACACTTTGATTATAGTTTTTTTTATGTATATAGAGTATAACCCCGTTAAACCAAGCTTGGTTATCCCAAATGATGGGTTAATCAAAAGGTTTTTCGGTGGCCTGGCAAAATACTACCATTTATCATATACAAAAGTCGGTAGGGTCTCAGATGACCTTATAACCACATGAAAGTTTGGTTTGACTGTACCGGAAGTGGCCTGGGGACCGAAAATTGTGTTTGGATTAGCTGATAGTTTGGATTAACCGACTTTGGTTTAACCAACTTTTTTATATGATAAATGGTAGTATTTTGCTGGGCCGCCGAAAAAAGTGTGGATTAACCGATCGTTTGGTTTAACCGAGCTTGGTTTAACAGGGTTGTACTGTATTCTGATTCAGAGCTAACCAGTCATTATCCATTCCTAATAATGCCGAGGCCTGAGTAGGAGGCGACAAATATCGATTTGTAAGTCATTGGTTTGACTCGACCTGGGTTCGAACCCATGGGTTCGAATCCCACGATCTGCCAAAACGGGAGACGGCCATCCCACCAGGTGTGCTTGCTATACGGTTCTATATGGGTAGTATGAAAAGCATCACATCGCCATCTGTCGGATTAGTTCATGAGGTTGGTTGCTTGGTTGGTTGGTTGAGTTTTATGTCCTGGCAGCATCTAAGCGTAAAATATTCCGACTTTTTAGGTCTGGTTCATAAATAATAGTTTAAATAAATTCTAAAATATCTCCTTTTCACAAAACTCACATGTGAAGCATTAAGAAAACTGTTTTAATCATATTTAAATCATCCAGTTATTTCTATAAAGTCATTATAATAATATTCCATTTATATAAGTATCACTATAAAATTATATAAGTATCACTATAAAACCTCTCTAATAATACCTAATTCATGCTATCATGTTGGTAAATACATATGCATAATATTCAAACCAAGTTGTGAAACCATGGTAGATTATGTATATTAAGTGAAGTGATAATTAATATCAGATGGTTCTAAGGTTCTACATCAAATATAACCACTGGAGATAAGAACTCTGGGAAATTATTACTGTATTGGTATATTTACATGTATTACTGAATTGAAGTATGTTGGTATTATATATTTTATAAAGGGAGGTAAATGCTGAAACTAAGGCCAGCATATACAGTTGCTGCAGACTGGTTTCTTCACCCAGACAAATAGTCTGTGAAGAATGCCACAGAATGGGTACAATAATTAAGTCAAGAAACTGAGTTGTGTGTGCCTGTTATGGTATGATTTACAGATGCCAGTATCTGAGGGAGTGTGAGCACACAGGTGACATTGCATGGGGGCTGTGGCTGTGTGTGGGTGTGGGTGGGTGTGAGTGTTTGCAGGACCTGCCAAAGCCAGTTGTCAGGCTGGAGGTGGGAGGTGGAGTGTGTGTGTGTGTGTGTGTGTGTGTGTGTGTGTGTGTGTGTGGTGAGCCCTCCCTGCCCCACCTGGTGGCAGTTTGCTGAACTAAAGATGATGCAATATGTAATTCTCAAAGTAAGGCATGTAGAAACTCCTACTATTTTGGAGTTGTCCCAATCTAAGGGACTGGTGACCACTGGTGTTATGTAAAGATGAATATGGTTGATACTCCCATATAAGTGTGATTGGTGAACTTGATCGAAAAATATGTATCTGACTTGGGGTGGGTGGGTTGCCCCCCCCCCCCCACCCCCTTACCCAGATGGGGGGAGGGGGCTGGTCGGAGTGGTGGGGGTCCACCCACTCCCACCCTACCTCCCCCCAACCACTGACTGGATGAGTTCAACCAATGAAATGCCATGTTACTGTCTCTGACTGAGGAGACTCCCATCAACTGTGTACCTGTATTTTGAATGTGTTCCATCTGAATAAAAGAGCTGGATGTGCGAATGTGAACATGAGTGTGTGCGTGGATGTGGGTGTGTGGACGTGTGTGCTTAGGTGGGTGTGAGTGTGTGCTTGTATGTGGATGTGGGTGTGTGATTGTGAACATGGGTGCGGGTGTGAGTGTGTTGATGTGGATGTGTGTGCTTGCGTGTGGGTGTGGGTGTTTATGTGTGGGTGTGGACATTGTTGTTTGTGTGTGAGCGTGGATGTGGGTATGAGTGTCTGGATGTGTGGTGGCCTGTAGATGTGTGTGTGTCGATGTGGGTGTATGTGCATGTGGGTGTGTTTATGTAAATGTTTATGTGTGGATGTTTTTGTGTGTGGGTGTGAGTGTAGGTGTGTGTGTGTGTGGGTGTAGCCTATGGAGTGGCAGAAGGAAGTGCAGGGACTGACGATGTTGCAGTTAGTGCATGCGCACCAAGGTCGTGTATTGCGCGCATGCGTATGACAGGCTGGCGAAGAGAAGCAGAGGAGTAATTGGAGAAGGGTGGGGGGCGGGGGGGGGAGCGGAGCGCGCCTGCAACTGCATATTGGGAAAGATGGGGAACAATTGCGTGGGTCTAGAATTAGGACGATGGTGGTCAGCTAAACCTGCATTATCCCATTGTTTTCAGTATTTTACCCTACTTTAAAATAAATATATCAGCTTGATTGTTAAACCTACTTTATTTGACCTTGTAGTATGTTTTTGTTTGTTTTGTTTTTTTGTTTTGTTCAAGTATTTTTATTCCTCTGAATAACATGTAGATTGAAGCTTTTTTGTGTTTTTTTAAAGCAAAATAATGGCAGTGACCTGCTTCTATCCAGCAATAAAAGCTTAGTAAGCGCACCATTATCTAAGTCGAATATGTGGAATAAAATCGATAGCATTTGGTTTGGTTTACACAATTTTATGGTTTCATTGCATTACGGAATTATAGATAGACAATTACAGGGAAATAAGTGAAGTAGCTATTTTAGTGACCCTTTAATATTTTGTCCACAAAATTAAATTGAAGTTTTTTTAGGTTTTTTTTTGAGCAAATAATGGCAGTGACCTGCTTCTATCCAGCAATAAAAGCTTAATAAGTGCACCATTATCGAAGTCGGATATGTGGAATAAAATCGATAGCATGTGGTTTGGTTTACACAATTTTATTGTTTCATTGCATTACGGAATTATAAACAAGAGGACAAGAAATAAATACAAAGTTGTAATTTGTATTCCATTTACAGCGGGCGGGATGGTCGAATTGTTAGGCTCATATGATGGGTTCGATCTCTGGCCGAGTCAAAATAATGACTCACGTAACTGATAAGTGTCACTACATTGCCTGTGGTTCGATATTACTTCAAATACTTGCGAAAAGTCTGTACCCATTCTAATATTAAGATATTAGATGTTGCTTGGACGTAAAACCCCAATGAATAAATCCAACCGCCACCATGAGCAGCTCAGTTGGTTGGTTGCTTGTTGGAGTTTTACATCCTGGCAACATCTAAGGTCATATCAGGACGGGCACCGACTTGCACTCATGCGCACTCATGGCAACTTTATAGTGCTGCCCCACTGGGAAATCAGGCCACTGGCACCATAACCCAATATCCCACATTGTCCTGACACTGAGCCATCCCGTCTGGTCCAGCAAATAGGAAGCAGGCAACCAGTCCGTGCCCTGTCCTATTAATGCAGAGCGCCAGGCTAGGAAGCAACAAGTATCAATTTCAAGTCATTAGTTTGACTCGACTGGGAACCGAACTGCCGATCTCCCCGCACGGGAGGTCTGCGCTCTGCCGATTCGACCACCGCGCCCCGTTGAACAGCTCAAGAAATTTAATACCGACCCACCCACGGGGAGGCTAATGACTAACACGTGTACATATATATACATATACATAAACAATATATACATAAACAATACCCACAGAGGATTTCGTCAAAATCCAGCAAACGGAAACGGAAATAGCCCTCTATGGGCACCGCCATTTGTAAACTCGTGTTGAATAACAGAATAATCAATATCCAGCAAACGGAAACGGAAATCGCCCTATGTCGGCCGCCATTTGTATACTCATGTTGAATCGCATAATAATAAATAAATAATTCTCCGAGCGTTTATATATATGTGTCAATAGATTAGTTTGTAATTCCAAACTTTCATGTTTATGCCAAATTGTTCTGTATTTCTATTAATTTCGTTTTGCACTGCGTGTAGTGGCAAACTCCATAGAATGCAAACTGAATGGCCATGGGCGTTTGTTTGGCTCTTGACGCCGTTTTCAGCGCACATGCTATAGACAGTTTCGTAATTCCGACTAGTCTAATCTAGACTAATGTGGGCAGGTTGGTCCTAAGCATTGGTTATTCATATTAATAACCTTGTAGAGCTGTGTATCAACTACCACACCCACAATGCACCACTGCGGGGCAGGATGGCTGAATCGTTACGAGCGCTTGATGGCTTCCAACAAGTAGTGCCACTCTCAACAACCACATACCGATTATGACCGTCCCGAACCATTCAGATCATCCGAGTCATAGGAATTTCAAATAGAACACCCCTAGGTGAACCTAAAAATACACGGGCCGTGTGCAAAATGATCGGACTCCAATACCCCAGGTTTTTGGCTGGTGGTATCAGGAGTATTTGTCCTGGTACCTGTAGTGAGAGCCTGTACTGAAAAGCTACACATTTTTGTAATGTAAAAGTATGACCATCCAGGTTAAATGAACATATAACTAAACTATGCAATGATAAAATGCTTTAAATCCTATCTTGCTGTAATTATATTGATTATTTTTTATAAAAGAAAAAACAAGTTGTGGATTAAGCCACCATTTTTTCTGACCTGAGCGCATTCGTTTATTCAAACCAATTTTGTACGATCTGCGCATGAGCAAAGAAATTGGTTCGGATTATCTGAGGTGATTAATCGAATACGGCCATATTGAAGCGAACACCACTACAGCACAGAAAATAGTGCAGTGAGGTGCACTGACCTCCCCAGGTGAAATGATGTTAATAAATAACGCGTTTGTTCCAGTGATATCCATTGTGACACCTACTGAACATAAAACTGATATTGACACTTTCTACTACTTTGCTAGGGCTGATTGCATGCAATATATATATATATATATATATATATATATATATATATATGTGATGTATAACGAATTATGCAAGTATAAAGATACGTAAGGGTTAATTATTACTTTATTTGTTATACTCCGCAAGACAAACACTGTACAGGTCGCTCCACCTACCCTCCTCACCTCCACCGGATGTAGACCAGTGTCAGTATATATATTGCATACATTTAAATAAAGGTTAGTTGGCTTTACGTCCTGGCAACATCTAAGGTCATATCAGGACGGGTACCAACTTGTGACAGTACGCACTCATGACGACATTATAATGCTATCCCACTGGGAGAGACCAGGCCGCCAGCACCATGCCCTGATATCCCACTCAGTCACATTATCCTGACATTGAGCCAACACTAACCCCATGGATTTCTCTACAAAATAATTTGAGGGTACGCAGAAGGGGGGTTGGGGAGAGGGGTGTGTGGAAGCTTTGTTGTTTCTGGCTTCTTGAAGAACCTTTAAAAAAAAGATTATCCCAACAATTAGAGGGTGCTGAGTCATACCCTCAGAAAATTAAAGCATATGGACTTTAACCCATTTTACCCTCTGGCAAAAACCTGCCCCCCCCCTCACCTCCTCCCAATGGTACTGCCCTATTGATAGCAAATGAAGAGAAAACAGTCAGCACTACACACACAAATACCTCTGAGCAGCTCACATAGGCTATACGATGCCTCACAACTACCCCCCCCCCCCTTCACTCCACAACCCACCCGTACCTATCTACCCCCCCCCCCCATCCGATCTCCCAGCGGTACTGAACTGCTCACAACAAATAAAGACAATACAGCCAGCACTGCACACATGAGCAGCTCTGAGCAGCTCACATAACCTATACAATGCCCCCCCACCCACCCATCCCTACTTATTTCCCCCCCCCCCGACCTCCTAGTGGTACTAAACTGCTCACAGCAAATATGAACACAGGAGAAGTCGGCGGCTTAACGTAACCCTCTCAGTGGGATCGCGATGAGGGGCATTGTCGGTGCTCTGACCTTGTGGGTGGAAGTGAATAGTGGGGACCAAGAGGGGAGGTGGGCGGGCCAAGAGGGGAGGTGGGGGGACCAGGGGGGAGGTGGGGGTGGGAACTAGGCGGGAAAGTGGGAGGGGTGGGGACCAGGACGGACAGTGGGGTGTCGGGACCAGGACAGGAGGTAGGGGTATGGGGATCAGGGGGAAGTGCTGAGGAACCAGGAGGGCGGTGGGGGAACAGGGGGAGGTGGGTGGGGGTGTGGACTTGGGAGGAAGGTGTGGAGGGGGAACCAGGAGGGGATGAGGGAGGGGTGTGGACCAGTGGGGAGATAGGGCTGTGGGGACCAGGAGATGGGGGGGGGATCAGGAGGGGAGATGGAGACCAGGGTGGAATATGGGGACGAGGAGGGATGTGGAGGGGAAACGATGAGGGGATGGGGACCAGGAGGAGAGGCGGGGGTGCGGGGACCAGGAGGAGAGGCGAGGGTGTGGTGTGGGATCGGGGGGGAAGGTGGGGGTGGAGTCAGGGGGGGACTGTGGAGGGACCAGGGGGAGAGGTGGGGTGTGTGGGGACCAGGAGAGGAGTTGGAGGGGGTAGGGCCCAGAGGGGAAGGTGGGATGTGGGGGGGGGGACCAGTATGGAAAGTGGGAGGGGTTAAGATTAGGGGGGAGGTGGGGGAGGTCGGGATGTGGGGACCGGCGGGGAGGTGGGGGTCTGGGGACAAGCGGGGGAGGTGGGGGGGGGGGGGGGGGGGGGGGTGACAGGGGGGAGGTAGATGACAAGGGAACAGGCCGGGGGAAGGTGGGGGTTGGGGAGGGCGGTACACAAGGACACTGTACTCCTCACGGAAGAGGGGACAGGACGGGAGGAGGCTGGGCTTAGTTGATGAAGTGGGCGAAGGTGCCTGCAGCCAATGGGCGGGCAAGGGCTCGCGCGGTGACCGACGGGAAGAGCGAGGAGCGAGAATCAGTACAGTGAGCAGCTAAGCTGTATTGCTCACGGGCCCCTCCTGTGCAGCACTGACCGGAGGGCACGCGCAATAACTCTATGGTTTATCAGCAGACACAAGCGCAGCCCTCAATAAAAAAAGCTAGACTTTTAGTAAAAAAAGAATATTTATATTTTATTTTAGTATTAGTAAAAAAACTAAAATCACTTATTCAGTGAATATCAGTAGCACAGCATTGGTCTTCTGGTTGGTTGATTGTTGGAGGATTACATCCTGGCAACATCTAAGGTCATATCAGGATGGGAACCGACTTGTGACAGCGGACACTCATGGTGACTTTATAGTTGTGCTCCACTGGGAGATCAGGCCACTGGCACCATGACCTGATATCCCAGTCAGTCACATTATCCTGGCACTGAGCTAACCAGTCCTTGCCCTATGCCATTAACGCCGACTGCCTGGCTAGGAAGCGACACATATCAATTTTTATAAGCCATTGGTTTGACTCGACCGGGAACCGAACTCACGATCGGCCACACGCGAGTCCTGCGTTCTACCGATACGTCCACCGCCCCCGGTATTATAAGATGTGTCGGGTGATAAAATACTAATGAGACAAGGCGCGTATATGAACAGTAATCAGTCGGTATGTGTGGGTGGGTATTGCACAGGGCAAAATTACGCTAAAACTACACGTGGTTTGCTATTTGCATTTCTAAATAGGATCCGATAATAATCATGGATGTGCCGCGTACTTGATATTTAGTGCCCTGAGCATGAATCAGCCGGTACTTGTCAGTTTATATATATATAGTAAAACCTCCCTAACCGACCACCTCCACAGATCGACCACTCCCCTATACCGATCGCTTTATTTGGGTCCCAACAATACCATTGTAACCATGTGCATCACTGGCTCACTGAAAAGTGAAGACAAGGGCGAGTGCGGTCAACAGCAGAGAGGCTGTATTATATATATACATTATATATATATATGATATATACTACAGTAAAACCTCTCTAAATCGACTGACCTTGGGACCGACTATAAGTGGTCCATTAAGGGAGTTGGTCGGTTTAGGGAGTTAGAATATGGTTACAATAGTATTGTTGTGACCCAAATAAAGTGATCAATATAGGGGAGGGGTCGATCTGTGGAGGTGGTCGGTCAGGGAGGGTTTACTGTATATATATAATATCATCATCATCATCATGCTGTCGGTCGCGATGCGACAAAGACTGCTTTCATTACTTGACTGCCGCTCTCCATTTAGCTCTCTGCTGTGAGAGTTGCGTCCATGACATTTCATGAAAGCTGCCTGCAAAAGTGTTGAAGTGCTGCTGGCTTTTGCAAGTTACCAGCGGCACTCTCTCGGGGAGCAAATAGAGGTTTCACACCGGCAAGAACATGTCAAGACAGGCGCAAAACTATTTGTCCCTGCAGTGGCTGGTCGGGAGATGTTGGGAGTTCCATACATCAACCGCCCTTGATGCTGCCACAGTGACATGGTTTTCTGTTTAGGGTTTGCTCCCTTAGCCTTCGGTTCTGTCAAGGACCTGTACCACAAGGCAGTGGTTTACAACTCTGCAGGGCAGGGGCGTCAAACTCCCTGAGGTGTTGCTATACCTGCATACATATAATATATATTGCATATATTATATATATTGCATATATTATATATGATATATATTGCATATATTCTATGATATATATTGCATATTATATATATATATTATATATAGATCGAAAAGAAATATGGCAGAAACTCCAAACCATCTGACTTTGCAACTTTAAAGTTCTGTTGGTGAGCACGCAGCAGGCTGCTGAGTATTTATTAGTTTCTGGCGCCCAATGAGTTGAATGAATCGGTGCCGACTGACTGCACACTGCATCAGAATCCTCCTGCCCGATTGGTGCGTAATTGTAGAGACAGGTCATGCGATGTTGGGAACGAGTCGGTCTAGGTCACGTGGGTCAACAGCCTACACAAGGGCATCGACTCTGTAGGCCAATCAGAGGGCTTTCGGGTCTGACCATAAGGCTGTTAGTAGTAGTGTATGAAAGCTGTCATTTTCTCCTGGCAAATTGGTCATGTTGGTTTAGCAATGTGTGTAATTCGCACATGACAAGTGACAGATGGTGCTGCCGCCTGTCGTTCAGTTGAGCAACACCTGCACCATGTGAACTATACTCCTTGAACCCTACATGAAGTTACTTCCGGTTGCCACTGCAGCGCTCACTGCACCACGTAGATGTGTGGTGTCGCCACCTATCGTCCCACGGTCTTCACTGCCACCCTCTGTATTGTACTCAGTGAACCTCTGACTGTGACGTCACTTCCATTAGCACCGTGCACCACCCCCAGCACTTGTGACCGAGATGCCGACCCAGCAACATCACATGCCTTTTCTTGGCTGCCCACCCAGCTCTACACTCACATGGCTCTCTAAGTAGGTAAGGTTCAGTGCCTGGATCTTTGGACTTGAACCATGAACCTCTCTTCAACTGACTATTGACTTGAACTTGCATCCTACCTGTACTCTATGATTGAATCAATTCCCATACCTATGAGACTATCACTGTCTAGTGGCGAAAACAAGTCATTAGACTTAACCGTTATGGGCAGCATAAATACACCATCACCAAAAGAAAATCCCATATATTTCCTTGTCGCACTGGGATTTGCATCGAGCCTGCGTTGTTTTTTTAAATTATTTTAATTGTATTGTTAATATTAGAATGCCTTTATTTGTACGATATAAGCAACAGTACAGAACCACAATGGCTGTATTTTTCTCCTAGTGATTTTCTCCTGGAAATTGCAGTAATATGAGTTCCCTCTCCCTCTCTCTCTCTCTCTCTCTCAACAGCCTACACAAGGGCATCGACTCTGTAGGCCAATCAGAGGGCTTTCGGGTCTGACCGTAAGGCTGTTAGTAGTAGTGTATGAAAGCTGTCATTTTCTCCTGGCAAATTGGTCATGTTGCTTTAGCAATGTGGGTAATTCGCACACGACAAGGAACAGATGGTGCTGCCGCCTGTCGTTCAGTTGAGCAACACCTGCACCATGTGAACTATACTCCTTGAACCCTACATGAAGTTACTTCCGGTTGCCACTGCAGCGCTGACTGCACCACGTAGATGTGTGGTGTCGCCACCTATCGTCCCACGGTCTTCACTGCCACCCTACGAAATAAGCAACAGTACAGAACCACAATGGCTGTATTTTTCTCCTAGTGATTTTCTCCTGGAAATTGCAGTAATATGAGTTCCCTCTCCCTCTCTCTCTCTCTCTCTCTCTTATTAAAATACCTTTATTTGTGCCATATGAATTCAAACTGAAATTACAGACTGACAGTGTAGTCATTTTCTCCTGCAATTTGTAGTTTATGTTCTTCTCCACTTTCACATTTGAAGATTTAAAAAAAAAATTAAATAAGTACTGTTGTGGAGGTTATGTGAACAAAGGGAACACCTTTCCTAGGGGCCCGGACGGGATGGTCGAATCGATACGACCGCTGGCTGACTTCCCAGATGGGAGGTCATGGGTTTGAACCCCGACCGAGTCAAATCAATTCGCTGAAAAAATGATAGATTTAAGACCTTTTTTACTAATGAAAATGACGAACAAATGTTCCAAGAAGGGACATCGCGAATTCTGGAGCTACACAATATGCAAATGAGCCTCTGTTCAGACAGATGGCCTGACAGGTGACCGGTTCACAGCATCCTGTCGGTGACAGCCCTAGCGGTGACATACTTATCTCGACTGGCGTGGACCATGTCGTCTTCTGCTTCCTGTTTACTACTAAATTGATACGGGGATGGTCGTCTGCTTATCACGCTATGCTGATTGCTTCATTTATGATACGGTTGTTACTGTTACTGTTAGTCGCCGTGCGCACACACACACACCTAGTGCCAACACACATTTACTCACACACACCTACTCACACACACATACCCACTAACACATACCCACACTTATCTACTAAAACACACATACCCATGCACACCTACCCACAGATCTACTGAGACACACATACTCATTCACACATACCCATTCACACATACCCATTCACACCTACTCACTCATATTTGACTCATACATACCCGTACACTTACTGAGACACACATACTCATTCACACATACCCAATCACACCTACCCATTCACACCTACTCACTCATACTTGACTCATACATACCCACACACCTACTGAGACACACATACCCATTCACACATACCCATTCACACACCTATTCACTCACACTTACCGACACACACATACTCACACATACCCATTCACACATACCCATTCACACATCCCCACACACACCTATTCACTCACACTTACCGACACACACATACTCACACATACAGACAGACACATATGCACACACACCTACCCACACACACATACCGACACAAACCTACCCACACTCATGTACCGAGACACACATACCCATTCACACATACCCATTCACACATACCGACAGACACCTATTCACTCACACTTACCGACACACACGTACGCACGCATCCAGACAAGACACATATGCACACACACCTACCCACACACAGATACCGACATAAACCTACCCACACTCACGTACTGACACACACATACCCACACACACACCTACCCACTCACTCACACAGCCATTCACACATACATACACACCTATGAACACACACGTACCCACACACACATAACGAACCATACCTACCCACACACATCCCCACACACACATCCCCACACATACATACCGACACACACATCCTCCCACACTTACCCACATATATCCAATAATATCTCTCCCGTCACCCACACCCACTTATACTCATCTTCCCCCACACACCTACACACGTACCTACCCATTAACACATACCAACACACACCTACCAAACTACGTACCCAACCACACTTACCCACACACACCAACCCGTACACACACAACCACAATTACCCGCACACACATACCCATACACACAACTACACACACCTATCCATACACACCTACACACACATATTTACCCACATACACCTACTCACACTTACCCACTCACACGTAAGGTTGATTGGTAGTTGGAGTTTTACGTCCTGGCAACATCTAAGGTCGTATCAGGGCGAGGCACACATCTACCCATACACAATTACCGACATGCCAACCCTCACAAACATAACACACGCATGACAAATACAAATACATAATACACACATCCCAGGAGCATAGCTTCCATATACGCAGTTCCCTACCACCTGGGAATACAAATATAATATATTGATTACGTTAAAATATATTATGTTTCATAGCGTTTTATACTACCCGGTTTTATTCTAGTCGCGTTTTATTCCAGTCGTGTTTTATTCCATCTGCGTATCATCTAAAAATCACAGGCTAGGCCCCTTCATAATACATACATAAAACGTACAGAAAGTGGCTGTCACACCTCGCTGGATTGAGCAACGGACAGAATTGTCTAGTCCGGTGGTGATAAGTATCAAAATGTATTAAAATGTGTAAAAATGTTGCACTATCGGGTCAATGGCCGCTGGACAAATGGACATGAAACGGACATGAACGAATAGCCAACGGACGAAATGAACTCAAACCAGACAAGAACCGTAGATGTCAATCCGGCGGCATCTGTTCCTAGTTTGTGCATGTTCAAAACTTGGACGGACACAAACCGGACATTGTTCATTTTCTGTCCATTTCTCCCAATCCAGTGAGGTGTGACAGGGCCTTTAAACAGACATATATGCTAATTATTATTATTATAAAACATTCATAATAATACATAAAACATACATAATACATATATAATAGTTTCTTAATATATATAAACATACATATTCCATACATAGTAGTTAGTACATACACACGCGCATACATACACACAAGTTTCACACACAAACTATACACAACTTATTCAGGTAGATTATCGGTCCAAAATGCCAGGATGGATGCAAATGGTTGGGCTATGCAATATAGATCTATTTTACAACCGCATTAGATTTCATTATCTTGGACGATACAGCCAACGCCCCGGGGATTGAAAGGACTTAACTTCTATTCATCTTCTGCGTATATGGAGGTTGGGATACATTGCATCTTGCCAAAATAGTCTCAATTCAATATTGTATCACTCGTTAGTGGCGCCACAGTGGGGAAATAGGGAACTATAGCCCAGAGTGCTTAATATACTATATAGATGGATAGTATATAAATAGACACACCTACCACACACACACGCACCTACCCATGTGTGTGGTGTGATGGGGTGTATATCGATTAGCTAACCTTGAAGACAAACTGAGAGAGGAATTTGATGCCTTGTTTATATTTTCAGTCATAGGGGAGTGCCCATGTGGATGTATTGTTTTCCTGGGGTGTGGGGGGGGGTCCTTAAACAAACAAACAAACAAATAAACAAACACACACAAAATGTGGATATATCGTCACGTCCACTCATCACCATCATGATACTGATCATACAACCCCCACGTCTAAGTGTAAAAATATACGGATTTTCGGTAAAGAATTATATATTGGCAGAGAGCATTATTATTCTTGGGCGATGGAGTGGGGAGAAGGTTATGTAATTTAAAAGCAATGGCGCCCCACTCACATGATAACATGATATAAGCTATGTGAGATATATGTTCATACATGATGCCTAAAGTTAATGAAGAGATGTTGTTATATAAGAAGCAGTTCAAGGTTGATGAAATGTTCCTCTATGTATTCATAAAGAATGCAATTGGAGAAAAAGGACATGTTTGGTATATACATATATATCTCTATTTGTAACTGTCTAAACTACCTGCCCCTACCGGACCCAGGGCCAAGCACACCAGCCATACCACATTCCTTAGGGCCACACCCTGCAGGCTGGGTTGGGTGGCAACTCCCCATATTAGGGCATTGCACTGACCAGTCTGTAGAGGAGTGTCTGATTGGCTGGCTGTGGGAGGTCCGGTCACCTGACCCCCTTTGGCCTATCATGACCACACAAGTCTCATTCTAAATAATTATTCAAGAAACTTCTCCAGACACACTGGAGAGGAATCACTCTACTCCTGGCTCTTGAGTGAGACAGACCTACTCTTGAGCAGGAACCCCAGACACGCTGTCTGATGATAGCAAAATTCATATATTCCAATTGAGTGTGTACACAACCATAGGACTCCTGTCCCATGGACTGTAGGCACTGCTTTCTATACAGGCTAAAGTGGTAATGAGATACTATGTGGACAGAAGGTGAGGGGTTAGGGCGATAGGTCACTGATAGGTGAGCAGGAGTTGATGCCAATAAAGCACAACATCCTCACTGTCTATCTTTGTGACTTGTCTTCCTTTCTTCCTTAGTTTTAGTTACAGAGTTGGTAATATTGGTTTAGTATGACTGCATCACAGGTGAAATGAAGTTTTGTAGTATTATCTGGTGTTCACGACGGCCGGACCCAGAAATATTATATAAGGGCTACCAGCCCACTCCACGCACATTCCTTGCACATAGTGGTGAGGGAAGCCCACCCCACCATCCCCTTCTTACCGCTGTGGTTGTTAATGTTATACAAGCCGTTCATATTCAGACCTAGCAGGCCTGTGATGAAAGAGAAAAAGGGGAAACAAACTAACTAATTCAACATCCGAATAGAACATTTCCACCAGTGGAGGAACTACTGTTGGGAGATGTAGGTAGCTAGCTTTGCAGCATGCTCTGTGGAAAGGGTTTATAATAAGAGGATTTCCACCACCTAACTGCCCGCTGGTGAAATGATATGTCAAAGAGGTCTTATAATCAGGGATGAAAGTGGTGTCCGGCAAAAATTGCAGAAATCAAACTCAGATTATTACACCGATGACAAATGTCCGCGATAAAGCGGATTTCACCCATTGACTTAGCACTGTCAGGAAATCGCGGAAAAATACCGGAAGTCAGGTTTCAACTATCCTTGTTGTGACCGTATTATTGCCCATACCGAACACTTTCTTGCTTGGGTTTTATGTTCTAGCAACATCTAAGGTCATATCAGAACGGGATTCGAACAAATCAATTGTTGTCAGAGACATCCTGATTCTTGGCATTTTGTTTAACATTAATCGGTAAATATTAAAAATCGCGGAAATCCGCGAAATCGCGGAGATCTTTCATCCCTGAATAATAGAGGATTTCCACCGCCAAACTGCCATCTGATAGCTGGGGAGGACTAATAGTGTAAGATACAGGTAATTGTGTAAAATAATCTGTGGAAAAAGTCTTATAATAGAGGATTTGCACCGCCAACCTGCCCTCTGATGGCTTTCCATCACCAACCTGCCCTCTGGTGGCAGTGGCCAGAACTAATGCTGTGGGTGGCAGCTCACTATCAAGGCAGGATGCTCTGTGGAAAAGGTTTTATAAAGGATTCTCACCACCAAAATACCATCTGATGGAAGTGGTAGAACTACATTGTGCTCTGTGGAAAATGTATTACAGTGGAAGTTCCACTACCAACTTGTCATCTGATGGCAGTAGTTAAAAGTAATGTTGCATTGTGCATCGTTGTCGGAAAAGGTTTATTGGAAGACAATGAATATATGGGTCGGTGGTTGGAATTTTACGTCCAGGCAACATCCAAGGTCATATCAGGATGGGTACCAACTTGTGACAGTGCACACTCATGGTGACTTTATAGTGCTGCCCCACCTTGAGACCAGCACCATGACCAGATATCCCACATTATCTTGACATTGAGCTAACCAGCCCTTGCCCTATCCTATTAATGTCGAGCGCCAGGCTAGGAAGCGACAAGTATCAATTTTATAAATCATTTGGTTTGACTCGACTGGGAATAGAACTCCTGATCTTCCGCATGGGAGGCCCATGCTCTCCCGATTCGGCCACCGCGTCTGGTGGAAGACAATGAATCTATGGGAAAACCAATAATTACTACATCCCAGTATAATGCTTTAGTCGTGTTGGGCTGAGACGCAGATGCCTGTGTGTGATTTAATTATTCATGTATTTATTTTGGTGAGTACAATATATTATACGGCTGATGGTATCAGGTGTGCAATATCAGCAAAGACAATGTACGATAAGATGTGTCACTCAGCGCTTTCCCGTGAAATACAGCAAACAAGGTAATTGGACACGTCTCCATGCCCAGCCTGACTGCTATACCATTGAAGCAATGGGACAGGTTCCCTAGCCCACCCTAACTGTTGTACCATCAAAGACAATGTACAACAATTATAGTGTATTATCTCTTAATATTCATAATTAAACCAATATTATAGAATAGTAAAATTCAAACATACTTTAAGCACTTTAAGTTTAATCGGTGCCATGAATAAATAAAATTTGTGATTAGGTCTGAGTAAGAAAACTACTACTAGTACTACACCTGATCAAAGACAATGCACCTTGTTTGCCATGGGATGGCTGCACTGCGTGATTATTTCAGAAATCCCTATATGAAAGCGCTGAGTGGTGCATCTTGTTGTACATTGTGTTTGGTATCGGATAGGTATCAGACGGGTGGCTAGAGACCAGGCATTGTAGATGAGACATGCACTGAACACATATCTGGATGGATGGATGGGCCGAGTTTCTCCGGTAAGGCCGGTCTCTTTATATTATGGCAGGGGGAGGAAAGACTAAGCAAGAGCCAGTTGGCTTAAGATCCCAGGGTTCTCAGTTCCTACCATCTACTTTTTTTAAGATACCGTATATCATCTAGTAAAATTCAAACATTCTACATGATATTATTTCAAGCTGAAATTAATGGATCGATTATTACACAAACACTGTTTTCAAATGGATTAAATTTAATTCATGCTTGGTATGAGTCAAAACAGATGTGTATCGCTTACTATAAAGTATAAGTATAAGCACTGAAGAATCTACCTCTAGGGCAGGTAAGCATATGTAAGGTAGGCATATGTTTGAACCTAAATCTCCATACCTAATTGTTTCACTATTTGAAATAATACTGGTTTACTGTTTGCAATAATATGAATTTTCCTTAAATTCATGACAATTTTCTAAGTGTTATTTCTATGTACAGGATAATAACTTGACCCACAGGGACTAGTTAGCACGGTATCGGGATAATGTGGCTGAGTGGGATATCACATTACGGTGCGAACGGCCTTATTTCCCAGTGGGACAGCACTATAAAGTTGCTATGAGTGTGCACTGTCACAAGTCGGTACCCGTCCTGATATGACCTTAGATGTTGTCAGGATGTAAAACTCCAACAACTAACCTAAATGACCTGCAGGGTCCACCACTTGACCTTCCACCCCCATTCTTATCGGACCGACACCTACTGCCCCCCAGACTACCAGGCTGTGGCAGGCAAGGCGTGAGGCAGTTGATTTCATTTCCCACACCCTGCGACGAGGCCGACCCTTGAGACAATTTACTGCACCCAGTGATTGAGGATCCTCATGAGACCCCCCTCCCTATTAAATGGCTTACAAAAGGTTTCTACATGTATCCTTTTAAAAGTTTTATTTTGCATAATTATTTCTAAATAATATAAGGTATGCAGGTATATCAATACCTCAGGGAGTTTGACGCCCCTGCCTTGCAGAGTTCTAAACCACTGCCTTGTGGTACAGGTCCTTGACAGAACCGAAGGCTAAGGGAGCAAACCCTAAACATGTGGCAGCATTAAGGGCGGTTGATGTATGGAACTCCCAACATCTCCCGACCAGCCACTGCAGGGACAAATAGTTTTGCGCCTGTCTTGACATGTTCGTGCCAGTGTGAAACCTCTATTTGCTCCCCGAGAGAGTGCCGCTGGTAACTTGCAAAAGCCAGCAGCACTTCAACACTTTTGCAGGCAGCTTTCATGAAATGTACAACCGCACAAAACACCATACCGGCTCGGTCGTCACCCGGGTTACCAAGGACCGCGCTGCTCGAGCTCATCTTCCGTCGACAGCGGAAAATCAGCTAGGAGGAACACAACGCAACACAACACAATAGAGAGCTAAATGGAGACCGACAGTCAAGTAATGAAAGCAGTCTTTGTCGCATCGCGACCGACAGCATGATGATGATGAATATAACGTTCTCATACGGTTGAGACCGATTAAATATTTTAGAAATCGTTGTCAATGGGGGGGGGGGGGGGGGGGGGGGCGGGTGGGGGGGGGGGGGGGGGGGGGGGGGGCGGGGGGAGCAGTAAAATGACCAATAGAGCTATGACATGGTTTATGAATGACCCTCTACATCTGATCATACCTGGGCCGCGTTCAGGGTCCGTCTCCGAAACGTCTCTGCGATGCCCCTGACATAATGCTAGTCTGAACTGCAAAAGTAGTTTGTTGCCTCTAAAATGGCCGCCCCCTTAGGCGGCGGCCATTTGTAATGGAAAAGCCACGCTGTGATTGGCTGAAACCACTGAATACGGCGGCCATTTTCGAGGCATTTTTCATGTCCTGTCTGAAATGGGAGGCGTCTCTGAGACATCTCCGAGACGCACCCTGAACGGAAATAAACCAAAAAGCATCGCCGAGACGTTTCTGAGACGTACCCTGAACACGGCCCAGGTTGCACCACAACCTGATGGGTGCTTTCGGAAAACAGTTCGGACTGGTTTATCTTGGAAACTGTGTGCGTTTGCTGCTCTATTGCAGTGCTTACATTTCCCACCCATGTTGGTTTGTTCATTGTTGGAGTTTTACATCCTGGCAACATCGAAGGTAATATCAGGTCATTGTGCCGGCGGCTTGGGGCAGAACTATAAAGTCACCAAGAGGGCAAAGTGTCACAAGTCCGTACCCATACTGATATGACCTTAGATATTGCTAGGACCTAAAACCCAAACAAACAAACCATCATGTGTGCAGGTGGGAAGAGGCAGGGTTGACCAATAAGGGAAAGGCGTATTAAATATGTATAGACTACTTAGCAGGGACAGTTACATAACCTGGATGAGGGTATACACATTGCTTAGAGCGGGAGGGAATGGGGCTTTGAGTTAGGAGTGAGTGATTAGGTTGTCTGCCTAGGTGTGTGGCTTGCCTTCTCCAATGAATGTTCCACCAATCATATGCAAGACTCAAGGATATATACCGTATTCTCATGGGTTAACGCCCTGGGCATTTCAATAGGCAAATCACTGAAGTGGGGGATGGGCGCTTACCCACACATGGGCATTCACGGGGTAGGCGTTTACAAAATATTGGCCAATTTGGGGGGTGGGCGTTAACCCACACATAGGCGTTAATCCATGAAAATACGGTATATAAACTGTACACATTAGGTTATTAAATCGCTTACTGTTCAACTTCAACTTCTGCTTCTTATCATCTGATATCGCTCATATCCAGGGCATGCTGTATTGGGTTGCTATTACTGTCATTACTATTAATATGGGTAATGTTCATCTAAATTGAGGGCTTTAACTTACTTGTGATCCTATCCACGGTAGCAATGTGGTTCATATAAATTAAGGTGAAACAGGTAGCAATCCCCAGATTTCATAAACTGTTCACAGCTAGTCCAGTTGACATTCCTATATATATTCCAACATAGAAATGTTCTTTCCTATGAACTTTTGTTGTTGATTTGTACTCATATGGGGTCCTAGAACAAACTTAGCTTGGTTGCCCAAATCACAACATTGGGCAACTCTGGTAATTTCACATAAATCCAAGATGGCATCCAAAATACCTGGGTAGCAGGTGTCAAAATTTCAAAATTGTCATAGAGACTTCAAATTAGGCTCAAATGAAAGGGAATTTCATGCTGAATAATATTCTAGCCAAACCTGACATGAATTTATCCGAATCTCTTCATAATTCTAATAGTTCTCATACAGGATTTGAGATGGTTGGTGCAGTGCTTGATGATGGGATGTGCTTCCTCCCAACCTGCAACAGGTCTAGACAACTGTAAACATTCAAGCTACAAGTAAAAAAACGTATTGAGCGTGCACCAGAGTGGTGAGATGATGAGACCCGTAATAGAATGCAGGCTATTTTGGACTCTCAAGGAGAACAAGCAGCAGTTGAAATTCATAAAAAAACTGTTATGGTTCATTCACCTCAAGGACTCATGTCAAGGAGCTTTTGGCCAAGAAGAGGAAGGACAGTTCAATAGACAGTGATGATCCACCAGTTGCCAGAATCAAAAGGTCACAAGTAAAAGATTTTGATTTTTTTAAACAATGTTTGTTTTGTGCTAAGATTTGTTAACCTGTGAATCCTAAACATCCTGAAAGGTGGGACAGAGTAGTACAGTGCAAAAGAAAGGCTGTCAAAGATGCTCCACCTTTCAAGGCTGGTGTAATGGAATATTGTGATGATCGAAATGATATGTGGAGTAAGGAAGTTGTTATGCATTGTCTACTCATGGGGTGCATGATTTGGCTGCAGCTGAGGCACAGTATCATATTCGTTGTTATGATGAATTCAGGAAAATCCCTCTGCATGTTGACCAGACCTCGATGATTCATAATGAAGCTATGAAATGGCTTGTTGATGAGATGTAATTTAATCAAAAGCTATGTACTTGGATATCCATTGAATTACATGATAAGTATGTGAGTTATGGTGGTCAGTTGACACAAAGGCAAATGTTTACCAAGCTGGTTAGGCATTTGGGTGATGATGTGATGGTACTTTCCATTGAGGGATGTGCATCCATTGTTGGATTCCAGGGGTTTCTAGGTAAGATTGTGATAGTTACAAAAGTGGATACTGTGGATGAGGAGAAAGAGGATGCTTTGGTGAGAAATGTTATAGTTGAGGCACATGGTATTATATCAAACAACAAAGACTATGATCTTGGTGATTTCACTCATGCCAAGGCAAAGCAACAAACTAGGTTTGTCTCAAAGCTAATATCAAATGGTGAAGTCACAAAAGCATCACTGAGTCTATCACAAGCCATTCATTATTGCATTACCAATACATGGAACCAAAGAACACTTGGTTGGGGGTCAAACTACACCACAAGTTTGGTAGCAGTGATCTCATTCACGTTTTAAATAGACATGGATACACTGTGTTCTGTGTTATATGATTAGGTGCTGCGGTTCTGTAAGTCAGCAGTGAAGTATGTCGGTGACAATGCTGTTATGCTGCATCAGATGATTGGGCTCACTCAGACAGTCGGTCTCATATTTGGCTGGTACAACAACTTCAACTTGCTAGTGTTGACTCGAAATGGTCGCCATGAGACCCACACCATGGCAACAGAATTTCAAATGCACCCAGCGGGATCATCGAGACTGGCAGTACTCAGCCTGGCATAGTACTCTCATAATCCCCTGCCTCATGTCCCAGTAGACAAAGTCTGTGAGCAATTCCACTTATGCACTATACTGGCCCTAAGAAGGTAATTGCCCCTGCAGTGCCCACTGGCAAGACCACTGGGATCAGCTACACAGGGGTGTGTGCTCGACAGGCCAGTATGATGGCTGCCCAAGAGCAAGATGGTATGGAGTGGAATGGCTTCAACAATCAGCTAGCTAAGAACCAGGGCATACTCAAACCTGCGACCACCTATATGTTTGGTCCTTTGATTGACACACCACCCTCTCACCCAGACACCATCCTCACAACCCTCTCATACATGCAGAGGTCACTGGTTGATATTGGGATGACATACGTTCATCTTTCGATTGACATGCAGCTGCTTATTCACAAGGCCAATCTGCACAGAAGCAGCACAAGGAGGAGTTGAAGCGCCAGTGTGTCTTGGATGCATATGATCGGGGTATCATTGATGCATAGGTTGAGAAGTACCCCCACCCCCTGGAAGATCACCACCCTCATCTGTACAATCCGGTCACTGGTCAAATTGCCCCCACTAATGTGAATGTGGCCGATTCGATTGTGATTTGAGAAAAAATGGAGAGCAAATACATCATCAGTCTCCCTGATGGGTTCTACAACCCTATCAGTAGCTCCATCAAGACGATGTCTGTTGTCAAAAAGCAGGTCAAGGCCAACAATTTTAGTGAAGTAATAGACCTTGTGATAATTTTTCTATGGCTATTGATGATTGGTCAGTGGCGGCAGATGGAGCTTGGGCCTTTGTTTGCCTATAAGCTATGTGCAGTGCCTTTATCACTCATTGATGAGCATGGTTGTCTCCGCAAAGCCAACAAGTCAGGGCTGGTCAAACACCTTGGTGTCAGGCCCTCAGATCTAACTCGCATCCATCCGGGGACGTTTAAGTAACATTCCAGATGGTACTGAGAAAATCATTGTCTTTGGCAAGTACCAAGATGTCTCTGCAAAGGATCATGAGAGAATGTGGCAGGCTGGTGAATCATCAACTATGACCTCTCTATCATCACTCCTCTGCCCAAATGAGATTACATCCTGAAGAGCAGGAACAACAAGCTCAGGCTGGCGAGCGTGCTGTGTACCTTCAGTGTAGGAGAGAATGCGACAATTGATACTCGGGATGATAGTTTGTTTGGTCATGATGAGCCAGACATCACCATGATCTCCTAAATCCTTGAGGCTGCTAACCATGGATATGCTTAGTGATGACACAGACATGTTTGTCCTAATAGCATATTGGGTGTATTGGGCTGAGCTTCAGTGTCAAGTGCAAATGGAGCGGTGGGATGGTACAGTACTGGATAGCAATGCCACCTGCACTGACCTAGGGCCAAAATGTCTGTAGCTGCTTGGCATTCAGGCCCTTAGTGGATGTGACACAACCTCATATCTGTATGGTAAAGGCAAATCAGTGCACTAAACACCTTGATTGCTGGTGACTTCCCAGGTTTGGCTGATGTGCTGGGTGAAGTGGACACCCCACTCGCAGATGTGATGGAGGCAGCAAAACCCTTCTTCATTGCTCTGTACGGTCAGCTCCCAGGGACATCCATGGAGTCTGTCTACTTCACACTCTTAACCAAGAAGAAGAAAAGTCTAAAAGTCATGGCCCTGCCTCCAACATCCACCAACTTGTTGCTGCACGTGTTGCAGGCTCATCTGTAGGTCATGCTGTGGAAAATGGCAGACCAACAAGCCCAACCTGATGACTCAGCCGATATCACTCACTTTGGGGTGGGGGGAAAGGATCCAGGATGGCATCCCCATTCCTGCCACTGCTGAGGGTGACCCCGTTCTCACGCAATTCAGTGTCAGTGTAGAGGACAGGACAAGAAGTGCAGCACTGAGGCATGTGGTTGTCACAAAAGACATCTTTTGTGCATGTCATGCTGTAACTGCTCTGGTGAAGAGCACTGCTGCAATCCGCACACTAAGAGACGAGATGCTCAGGCTGGTGAGGAGGAGGGTGTCAAGATGGAGGATGTTGAGAAAGAGGATTTTGAGGAGGATCTACCTCAGGAGGGTGTTGAGATGGAGGATGATGAGGAAGAGGATTTTGAGAAGGGTGTAGATCAGGAGGGTGATGGCCATGAAGATATTGAGGGTGTTCTTGCTGATCCTGATTATGAGTGGGAGTATGTAGTTAAAAGATGAAGATTATTAGGTGATATCTGTAGTTCAATACACTCCTAGCATAGCATTGTATAAAAGTACCTGTTATCTATAGTTATGGATATCAGTCCTTGTAACATCCTTACAATGACTTTCATACATGACTGTTTAATGCAAGATTTTTACTCACAAAGAAATATGAATGGCCAGGGCAATGTGTTGGTTTCAAATTCATTTAAGCCAAAGTTCATAATGATCTTTCCACTAAACACTACATGTAACAAATGTGATTATGTGTTTCAAATATGACTTACCATAGTACCCCAGTTAATAGGCACGCCTACTATAATTAAGTAAATAATTAGTAGTAGGTGAAGCCATTCCCAAAATAAGGCTGTGCCTACTAATAGGGCTTATTTTATAATGTATCCATACTATATAAATGACAAGAAAATGACTTTTGAAATGGTCAATGTTGACCCGATTTACCATCCAATCGATTTTTTCAAGCTAAAAAGGGTGATGCATCTACTAAGTGGGGTCACCTACTAATCGGGGTAATATGATATTACTATTTTCTCATGGGCAAATGTCTAAAATATTGCATGATTATCCATTCCTGTGCATGAACAAACTAAAATGTCATTTAGTTGAAGTTTTCATTCTTGTCCACCTGATCTTTGACCTGACCTAGCCTTTGACCTTGACCTGACCTTTAACACTTGATCTTGACCTTGAATTGAAAAAAGAACACCCGGAAATGGATTCTACATGCACAAAACCCATGTAAAAGAGGTATTACACATAATTCTAGAACAAGTGGTTCAAAAGTTAAATTTCCGAGAAGGTGCTCAGTGGCCATCTTGGATTATGCAAATTACCAGAGTTGCCCAAAGATGCCATTTGGGCAACCAAGCTTTTTTGTTTGTGTGTTTGTTTGCTGTTGTTTTACGTCCTAGCAACATCTAAGGTCATATCAGGTCGGGTGCCGACTTGTGACAGTGCGCACTCATGGTGACTTTATAATGCTGCCCCACAGGGATACCAGGCTTCCAGCACCATGACCTGATATCCCACTAAGTCACATTATCCTGACACTGAGCCAACCAGTCCTTGCCCTATCCTAATAATGCCGAGCACCAGGCTATGAAGTGACAAGTATCAATTTTTAAGTCATTGGTTTGACTCGACCGGGATTCAAACCCACAAACTCATGGGTTCGGATCTCCCGATCTCACAAAACAGGAAACGGACGCTCTACTCATTCGGCCACCCTGTCTGGTAGGGCAACCAAGCTGAATTTGTTCTAGGTCCCCATGGGAGTACAAATCCATAAAAAGAGTTCATAGGAAAGGACATTGCTAGGTTCATGAAATAACAACAGCTCCACAGTACTGATCCTGAACGCCCACACCCTAACCATCTCCTTGGTAACCATAGTAACCACCACCCACTAGCCACCCATGCATGCATGTGGCAGGACTCGCCGTGTCCCCACTAGTGTACTACACACACTGACCACTATATGTGTCCATTTCTATGTCCCCTTTCTTCTTCTTCTTTTTTGTGTGTGTAATGAATTTGTTTCCACCGCTGGGCAGCACTAATCCAATTTCATTTAAATCTTTTGAATTTTGTTTTAGTAATAATTTAGGTTTTCTTCCTTCTTGTTTATGGGTTGTAACTGTAGATTGTATGAGTGTAAGGGGTGGGGAAGAGGGAAGAGAGAAGAGGGAGGAGGGAACAGGGAACAGGGAGGAGGGAACAGGGAACAGGGAAGAGGGAGGAGGGAACAGGGAGGAGGGAACAGGGAAGAGGGGGGAGGGAAGAGATTAGAGGGAGGAGGGAAGAGGGAAGAGGGCATGCATGTGTCATGAGTGATGAAAATGGAAAATGTTGCGTCGAGAGCAGGATTTGAACCAACACCATTTGCAATCTGGGCTAGTGTACTAGCCATCACACCACCTAGGCTCCCTGATGTCATCACCCTATCCATGCCTACATGTCTATGTATCTCCTTGCCTCAGAGGTCAGTGAAGACTACTGCACTCGTCCCCCTGGAATTGTAAGTCTGTTAAATGGTTTACATCCAGTTGTTTTAATGCTTATAATTACACACATACAGGTGTCGTGGGGTTGATGAAAATGGGAATTATTGCGCCTAGAGCGGGACTCGAACCCACATCTCTTTGCATTCTGGGCCAGTGTGCTAACCATTACACCACCTAGGATCCCTGATATCACCCTACTACCCACACCTCCCTGTCTATGTGGCTCCTTGCCTGAGAGGTCAGTGCAGACCACTACACTCGTCCCCCTTGAATTGTAAGTCTTTTAATGCTTACAATTACATACATACAGGCAATGCAACACTTACATACACAGGGTAGGTTCAACAACTATACAGCGCATAGCTTGTACAGGATCTTGGTCACGGCAACCAGTGTCATGGGGTTGATGAAAATGGGAATTATTGCACCTAGAGTGGGACTCGAACCCACATCTCTTTGCATTCCAGGCCAGTGTGCTAACCATTATACCACCTAGGCTCCCAGATATAACCCTAATACCCACGCCTACCTGCCTATGCAGCTCCTTGCCTGAGAGGTCAGTGCAGACCACTACACAGGCAATGCGCTTAAATATACATACACAGGGTAGGTTCAACAACCGTACAGCACACAACTTGTACAGCAGACAGCTCGCTGCAACCAGTATCGTGGGGATGATAACAATGGGAAATATTGCACCTAGAGCAGGATTCGAACCCCACACCTCTTGGATTCTGGACTAGTTTGCTAAGCCATAGATCACCTATGCTCCCTGATGTCATCACTCTATCCACGCCTACCTGTATGTGTGGGTGCTTACCTGAGAGGTCAGTGCAGACTACTACACATGTACTGCATCAGCTAACCTGGATACACACTGGATCAATATCCTATATTAATGCAGTGTGCGTTCAACTTCTACATACAGATTTTCACCAGTATGCATCTGAACTAGACCTTAAAAATTAATGATTCCTAATGGAATCTGAGATTTTAATCACAATATGTTACTTTCAATAACAAAAAGTAATAGGATTGAAAAAGACAGGCCTTCCATGTATTTTGCTATTAAGTGCCTTATCCCTTATAATATCAGATTAATCTGAAAAGATGAAGGTCGCATCTGGATAAAAACATTGGAGCCAAGTATTACAAATCACCACAGGGTCCTCCTCTCCCCCATCTACTCCCCCCCCCCCCCAGCATACTTGAATTTTCTTGAAAACATTTTATTCACTAGAAGATTGGATGGCTGAATCACTAAGCATGCCGGCTGGATTGTCACTTTCCGATCGAGTCAATCAATGACTTACCAAATTTATACTTGCTGCTACCTAGCCTGGCACTCGCCTTTAATAGATTCAGGAAATAACTGGTTAGCTCAGCATCAGGATAGTGTGACTGAGGGGGAAATTGGACCATGGTAACGGCAGCATTGTCTCCCAGTAATACAGCACTATAAAGTCACCATGAGTGCATGTCATAATTCGAATTTGGTACCCGTCCTAATGCGGCCCCAGATGTTTCTATGACATAAAAACCCGACAAACCAAATCAACCATCCAGGTTGGGGGCACTGGTTTTCTTCCAGCTGGATGTCCTTATGACCTTGGATGTTGCCAGGACGCAAAACCCCAAACCAAACTTCAAACTGGAAGGATTTCTGTTGATTACACATTTGTTCATTAGTGTACAATAATATATTGCTAAAAATAGAGCGCTACACAAATAGCTACCACCAGTGCCTTGGGAATTGTTTGTGTGTTATGGTTTTACAACCTAGCAACATCTAACATCATATCAGGATGGATACCGACTTGGGACAGTGCACACTTTATAGTGCTGTCCCACTGGGAGACTGGACTGCCAGCACCATGACCCAATATCCCACTCAGTCATATCTCTCTCTCTTTAAGGTTTATACTGCCTATCATGGATAAGTCTGAATAGACTTGTTTTCACCATTAGACAGTTTGTCGATAGAAAGCCCGAGCCTACACTTTTACCAACCCAAGGGATTTTTAACCTCCAACACCACATAGACATGGTATGAGAGCAACTGGCCTTTGATGACACTGTAAGTTATACACAGTGGTGGAAATCCAAATTGGCAGAGGTGGGGGCACAGGGAATCGAACCACTGACCTTCAGATTAGGCATCCGACCTAGAAAAAAGTCAGACACTCTAACCACTCCACCACAGAGAACACTGAGCTAACCAGTCCTTGCCCTATTACATTACTGCTGAGTTCCAGGCTAGGTAGCGACAAGTATAAACTTGGTAAGTCATCGGTTTTATTCAGCGGGGTTTTTGAAGACCCAACCTTCCACATGCGGTCTTACCAATTCAGCCACTCAGTCTGGTCCCATGCTCTGAGGAACATCCCCCCCCCCCATTCCCCATTACTACTCACATGAGCTATACCCATTCACCACTAGGGACTATTTAATTGCATGAAATTCAATAGCATTTTCCAAGTATAATAAAAGCTCCTTTTTTTGCTTCTTTTGTTTTGGGGGGGGGGGGGGGGGGATGCTGGAGGGTTACTTCATTAAGGATACTGATAAGCATGTTGAAAGGCAGTGTTATGCAGGCCATATCCGATGGTTAACAATAACAGACACAACCCAGGTAGCCTACTTACTTACCTGCCAGTATCAGTCCAGTCTTCTCACTAACCATTATACTTAAAGGGTCAGTAACACGATCAAACACAACTTTACTTATTCACAATTAGCATCAGCAAATATAACCAGACGCAGTAACCGAATCGGTAGAGCAAATGGGTTTCCTGTGCGGAAGATAATGAGTCCGAAATCCAGCCCAGTCTAACCAACAACTTACTAAATTCATACTTGTCGCCACTTAGCCTGGTGGTTGCCATTACTAGGATAGGGCAAGGATCGGTTATCTCAGTAGCAGGATAATGTGACTGAGTGGGAAATCGCATCCTGGTGCTGGTGGGTCCTGGCTGGTCACCCAGTGTGGCAGCACTATGAAGTTGCCAATTTTGGCCACGGCGTCTGGTCCACTGGAAGGGGGAGATCGGTCAACGGCAGCACAAGGCGAAGTGCAGTGATGAATGAACTTTCTTTTTTCTCTTTCGTTATTCTCGCATTCTTTTTTCTTTTTTTAGAAGGCTTTAGATTGAGCAGCTGACATCCCACACGGGAAGTGAACGGATTCAGTGCTGCGAGCCGAGCCCGTCCGGTGAATCTTCTGTAGAGCCTATTTGATCTGGTAGGCAGCACACCATGAATCTGCATTCACATCTGACCTCAGCGTTCAGTGACACCCCGCCCCCCCCCGGCCCCCCACCACCACGACCACCGCTGGGGACCCATTATCTGATATCTAAATATACCCCCAGATTGCGTGTAAATTATTGGTTGGTTGTTGGAGGTTTACATCCTGGCAACATCTAAGGTCATATCAGGACGGGCACCGACTTGTGACAGTGCACACTCATTGCAACTTTACAGTGCTTGCCCACTGGGAGAACAGGCCGCCAATACTATGACCTGATATCCCACTCAGTCACATTATCCTGACACCGAGCCAATAGGTCCTTGCCCTCTCCTAATAATGCTGAGCGCTAAGCAAGGAAGCGACAAGGATGAATTTAGTAAGTCATTGGTTTGACTCGACTGGGAATTGAACTCCCGGCCTTCTCTATAGGAAACCTGTGTTCTACCGATTCGGCCACAGCATCCAGTAGATTATTATAAAACACCATGTGACTTATTGCACCAATCTATAACTACGTATCGGCAGCGAAATTTTAAAATATGCCAATGGTGCAATATTGTTATTCCTTCCTATAGACGTTGAAATTACAACCCCAAATCCAAAGACAGTTAAGCTAGGATTCCTTACACACGGTATGCGGCATGCGGCATGCGCATGCGGCATGCGGTATGCGAATGGGAAGATTCCTTACACACGGCATGCGGCGTGCGGCATGCGGTAAGCAGCATATAAAAGTGTGCACCCATGTGTACATTCATTGGTATTCTGTTGCTTTCTGTTCGGGCTGTCCGTGTGTGTCTGTGTGTCTGTGTCTCTGACAAAGAGACACACACAGACACATATACACACACAGACACACACAGACACAGATACACACACAGATACACACACAGAGACACACACAGAGACACAACACAGAGACACACAGAGACACACACACAGACATTCACACAGACACACACACAGACACACCACCACACACACAGACACACACAGACACGGAGACACACACACACAGAAACACACACAGAGACAAAGAGATACACACACAGACACACACACAGCAACAGAGACACAAAGACACAGACACACAACACAGAGACACACACACACACAGACACACAGATACACACACATAGACACACACAGAGACACAACACAGAGACACACACACAGACACACACACAGACACAGAGACACACACACAGAGACACAGATACACACACAGAGACACACACACACAGAATGGGACGGTCCAAACATGGCTCAGTTTAGCTTGCTTAGAGGGATGTTAGGACCGTCCCAAATATGAAGACTGCTTCCTAACAGGTCCGCCGCATAGACCTACATGTTTGCACCGGCTGTCCGTAATTATCAGTCCCCTCCTCCAGCCTTATATCAATGGACAAATGCGACTGATGATTTTCTATTCGCACCACCTTGAAGAGTGCTTCCTAACAGGTCCGCCCCATAAACCTACATGTTTGCACCGTCCCATTCTTCATATTTCTCATGAAGACCATAATTATCAGTCACCTCCTCCAGCCTTATATCAATGGACAAATGCGACTGATGCTTTTCTGTTCGCACCACCTTGTCCCGGCTGTCCGTAATTATCAGTCGCCTCCTCCAGCCTTATATCAATGGACAAATGCGACTGATGCTAATCTATTCGCACCCCCGTGTCGCATGCCGCATGCCGGACCGATCGCTACAGGGACCGATCGAGTTGTCGCATTCGCATTCGCATTCGCATTCGCATTCGCATTCGCATACCGTATGTAAGGGTTGCAGCCCATTGACTTCAAGGCGTTTCGATTTTTTGCCGCATTCGCATTCGCATTCGCAGATCGCATACCGCGTGTAAGGAATCTCAGCTTTAGGCTATATATATTATTGCTCTTGAGGCAATAATTTGTTAAGATTAAATATATAAAAATGTATTAATCTTTAATTAAAAGTGGAACTTTGACCAAATATAATAAAAAGTGGAAGGATGTGAGGGGAGTTCTGCTAACCACTTTCCATTCTACATATATAAAGGAATTTAAATTGTCAATTAGTCAAGCAGATTTGTAATAAGAAAATGTCAAAAAGTGCAATTCATAACAAAAAAAATCATTCTGAATCGGACTAATAGCCATTTTCAAAGCATGGTATTTTCTAGGAAAACTGCAACAAGCCTGAATAAATTGTAAATAGTTCACCTATTCATAACAGTGTAACACCCTATTTTCTCAGACCTCTATCTGCAGAGAATCAAAAGATATGTGCATGCTAAAATGTCAAAAAGTGTAATTGTTTGCATGTAAACAGCATCTGTAAGTGAATTATTTTCAACATTCCAATGTTTGAAAGTTCATTGCAGCAAAACAATCTTTTTAATCATCCACATATTTGGCACAGTATTACAATAACCATTCTCTAAGACTAATAGATATTATTTATATCAATATTATATCCAAAAATATGGAAAATATTGAATTTTGATTGAACATATTTTAAAGACAAATTGTCGGAAAACCAAATATATAAATTTGATGAATCTGCAAATGCTCATTGTAGCTTAACCAATTGGTTAAACTTCGTATAAATTGACAGTGCCTACCATCTGGAGGTAATACACATTATCATGTTAATATTCTGCCTAGAAATACAAAAAATGCATTTTAAGTGCACATACAAAAGTAAAGTGGACTGAATGTTTAACGGGTGCACCAGTATTTAAATTAGATATATGTAAGATGAAGAATTTGGGCTTCCGAAATTTGATACCTTCAGTGGAATATGGCGCGGGAGAAAAAGAGCATGAATAGGGACACACTCAAAACATGTAGCATGAGTAGCAAACAAGTGTCATCTCTGATAATAATCAAGGGGATAAATGCTAGTGCTCGACCAATTACCCACTGGAGTCGAAAGTGTGTTGTTTTACCAGTCAATTCGAGCACTTGTTTATAAACAAAGAAAAAGCAACTATCGATTTTCGTGGATATATCAGATTAAATATTAAAGCCTTGTTGTATATGTTTAATATGTGTACGTTTGATGCAAATAAAGTTGTAATATATGGTCTACTACATACATATACATATATATGTATATATTTGTATTTTATATACATTTAATAGACCTTAAATCTGTGTTGAATTAATTATCAGTCAACAATCTCAACAGTTCGTGTGTATTTTGTCTACAAATATGTTTGTTGTTGGAGTTTTAAGTCCTGGCAACATCTAGGGTCATATCAGGATGGGTACTGACTTGTGACAGTGTGCAATCATGGCGATTTTATAGTGCTGCCCCACTGGGAGACCAGGCCACCAGCACCATGACCTGATACCCCACTCAGTCACATTATCCTGACAATGACCCAACCATTCCCTGCCCTATCATAATAATGCCAAGCGCCTGGCTAGGAAGTGACAAGTATAATTTTTTTAAGTCATTGGTTTGACTCGACCTGGGTTCGAACCCGTGGGTTCTAATTCCACGAGTTACCAAAACGGGAGACGGATGCTCAACTCATTCGGCCACCCTGTCTGGTCTACAGATATGTACAAACGCATGTATTTGTCCAAACCGTTTATTAATCAATCATCGATCGGCGTCCCATTACTAATAAATACTAACAATACTACGACAATGACTCACACACTCTCAACGTTAAGATTCATGTATTATTGATTTAATAGCAGGACACCATAAAACACTCTTACCCAGACTGCAGCAATGTGGACATGTTACTAATGTTGTGGGGGGTGATTAAAATGGGAAATATTGTGCCTAGATCGGGAATCGAACCCACGCATCTTGCATTCTAGGCCGGTGTGCTAACCATTACACCATCTATGTTGCCTGATGTCAGCACCCTATCCAAGCCAACCTGTCTATGTGGCTCCTTGTCTGAGAGGTCAGTGCAGACTAGTATGGTAACCGCAAACACTCTAGAATCTATAGCTTCACCTCAAACTAGAAATCACCCATTACAAACAAGAACATTCACTGACAGAACCCACTCACCCATTACAACTAATGCATACATTTGATAAGTCAGAATATTGTCTTCAATTATAGCTCATTCATCAATCTGCAACTAATCTTGTAATCGGTTTAACCCTACCATATTAACAAGGGATAACAAAAAAGAAAACCACAATTATGTAAAAAAGAAAATTAAAAGAAATGTTAAAACAATGTTCTTGTTTAAACCTTTAAAGGTGCATGGCTGGAAGACCGGTGCCTCAACGCTGACAAAATAGGTTAATTTATGGAATAAGGTTTTATTTTAAATATAAAAAAAAGTAGATTAGTTAGTGATTTTGAGGAAGGAAAATGTTAGCGTGCCATGTCCTCTCTGGGCCACTAGTCGGAAGGTACGATCAGTTGGGAAGGAAATGGGAAGAATATCGATTTGGCGGGAGAGGGAGTGGGAGGGAAGGCGGGAGGGTGGGAGGGAGGGGTAGGGTGGGAGGGGGTTGGGGGGGGGGGAGTCTGAGGGGGAGGGGGTGAAGGGGGAGGCGGTGTCAATTGAGGCTCCTATCACATCGTTGTACAGTCCTAGATGAAGGCCGATGGGGTGGGAGGGGGTAGGGGGTAGGGGGTAGGGGGGGGGAGGGGGAGGGAGGAGGGGGGAGGGGGGAGGGGGAGGGAGGAGGGGGGAGGGGGGAGGCGTTGTCAATTGAGGCTCCTATCACATCGTTGTACAGTCCTAGATGAAGGCCGATGGGATGGGAGGGGGTAGGGGAGAGGGGGGGGGGCTAAGGGGGGCGGGGGTAAGGGGTAGGGGAGGGGGAGTGGATAGACGCTACCGCAAATACAGCTAGTCTGTGCAACCAGATAACATGACCGAATCAGTAAGAGGGCTCGCTGGTTTCTTGTGTGGAAAACCATTAGTTTGAACCCAGACCGAGTCAAACCAATCACTTAGAACATTGATATATGTCGCTCCCCAGCCTCGTAATGCTCAGCATTAATAAGATGTGACAATGACTGGGTTTGTTCAGTATAGTAATATTGTGAGTGAGTAGGATATTGAGTCATACTCATAGTGCGGGTGGCCTGATCTCCCAATGCTGGGGTAGCTGTATGGAGTTGTCATGAGTACAAGTTGTCACAACTCAGTGTAACAAACAAACAAACAAACAAACAAACAAACAGATTCATCTCTTGGTTTCGACCCTCACTTTATCGTTACCTCAGGTACCTTTGTAGTTGGTTGCTTGTTGGAGTTTTACGTCCTTGGAACATATAAGGTCATATCAAGACGGGTACCGACTTGTGACAGTGCGCACTCATGACAACTTTATAGTGCTTCCCCACTGGGAGACCAGGCTGCCAGCACCATGACATGAAACCGTGGGTTCGGATCCCACGATCTTCCAAAACTGGAGACGGACGCTCAACTCATTCGGCCATCCCGTCTGGTCAGAGGTTCATCCAATGCCTGCTGGACCCTACCTATTCTCTGTCCTTGCTATGAACCCATCATCAATAATGAAAACATGAATAAAATAAGAAAGAAATGACCATCAAATTATCTTTTATTGTAGATGTAAATTTAGGATTTCCTAGATGTAAATATAAATGCGAAATATGTTGAGACAAACCTGCTTCACAGTACTGCATTTATTAATCTGGTTCTGAACGGAAGACGCTGCCTTTGTAAAAATATTCTATTGCTGTTAATACAATTTGTATTTATATTTAAAGTTGCATAGTCCGATGGTTTTGGATTTTTTTAATTTTCTGAGATAAATACATTAAATTGATCATTATAATCTACTTTAGGTTGAAGTAAGCTTTAGTTTAAATGGCTAACTTTGGAGATATTTGAAGTGACAACATGCCAAATTTTAATTTGTCAAGCATGCCAGAACTCTATAGGCTTATACAATATCAGGTTATATTACATTAACTCAGTATTTCCTTCTATGTGGCAACAGAGTCTCTCCTTAGATCGTGGTCATGGTGCTCTGGCGTTTCTGTGACATCGCCACTGTATTCTGTTTATTCTCTGCTCACATCGCCTACTGAGGAACCCAACACAGCCGGGGAACCTAAATGTACTTATCTTCAGATGAATAACAAAAACCCATCGGACTATGCAATTTCTAAAGCATCAGGTCTATAGTGAAGCACAAGGCAGAGCAGGACAATGCCCCACTTCCCGTTGCATAAACATACCAGGGCTGCGTTCAGGGTACACCTCCGAGTAGACTCTGAGATGCCTCCGCGATGTCTTTTTTACCAATTTGCTTTCAATGTGTGCTTCGGAGTGGACTCCGAAACGTCGCGCTTTGCGAGTAGGATGCGAAAATGCCCCCAAAATGGCCGCGGGTATCAACCAATCAGAGCTGTTCTTTCAATTGCAAATGGCTGCAGGAAGTGCATGCTATGGAGGTCGCCATTTTTGAGGAACAGAAATGCTAATACGCCGTTTAGAGTAGCGCGGCATTCTGAATTTCTCCGAGGCGCCTGGTTGAACATGGCCCAGGTTACAGCTTTCATTCAAACCTTCCGCAGCAAGCAGTAACTCAGAAGATGAGTCTTCAGGAATGGGTGATTTCCTTGTGAGCTAAATTTGCTTCGGAGGTGTGTGTGTGAATAGAGAAAAGGCATGCGCATTGGTAAGTTTAGGATGCATGATTCACTTGTTGCCAATTGAGACAGTTCATAAATAATGGATTCCACTACCTGGCTCTCCGCGCCCTCTGCCGACATTTGACAAGTGGCATGTTTGTGGCATTTCCTCTGTGTGGACAAGGTTGGTTGTTGGAATTTTACGTGCTGGCAACATCTACGGTCAAATCAGAACGGGTACCGACTTGTGACAGTGCGCACTCATGGCGATATTATAGTGCTGCCGCACTGGGAGGGGAGACCAGGCTGCCACCACCATGACCTGAGATCTCACTCAGTCACATTATCCTGACACTGAGCCGGCCAGTCCTTGCCCTATCCTACTAATGCCGAGTGCCTGGCTAGGAACCGACAAGTATACATTTTTAAGTCATTGGTTTGACTCGTCCAGGGTTCGAACCATACCAAAAGAGGAGACGGACGCTCAATTCATTCGGCCATCCCCTCTGGTCGTGTGTGGACAAGGAGTGCTCGACTAGGCGCCATTAAAATATTAAAATATGTAATGCTAAATATGTAATGCTAAATACGTAATGCTAAATTTTAATTAAAAAAAGTAGGCACTCACCCATCCCCTTGTAACACATAACGCTTGGACCATCAGACCCCCCCTCCACCCCAAAGCGTTACATAATATTTGAATGGCCCTCTAAAAGACAGACCCACTCCCCTATAAACAAATCAGCTCTAAACCACCACCCCCATCCACATTCTGTTATATTCTCAGTGTGCAATAACTAACTAATAAGATCAAACTAATTAAATCTTAAGCTAATTTTCCCAAGATCATAAGATCAAACTCATTTAAATAAGATCAATATATAAGCCGATACCCAACTAGTACAAGCTGAATATGGGTATTTGGAGTTCCATGGGTCCCTCAGAAAGTGACTGAAGCTGCGACCCAGCATGCCTGGGTCGCAGCTTCAGCTTACACAACCGGAAGTTGGCGTTAGTGCCCCCACCCACTCTATCTTTCACTAGTGATCCTGTACTTTAAATTACTTTTTCACCGATGACTAACTAGCTTTTAGGAAAGCTTGTTTTATTTAACGATGCATCTAGACCGCATTGATTTTCATATCAACGGCTATTGGATGTCAAACATATGGTCATTCTGACATATTTCTTTGGAGAAAACCTGCTGTCGCCATGTAGGCTACCTTTTCAGATAAGCAGCAAGGGGTCTTTTATAAGCACGTTTGCACAGTCAGGACAGCACATCCCACAGTCTTTGATGAACCAGTTGTGGACCACTGGTTGGAACGGAAAAAAGCCCAAATTGCAAATGGGTCCACTTAGCACGATCGATAGGATTACCGACACCTTCACAGGTGGAAACTCTACCGTCTGAGCTATGCCCCCGCTCCCCTAACTAGCTTTCAGTTAACCAAACTTGGTAGGCTTCTTACCATACATTTATTTCTAATTTAAATCCAAATGAAATTTTCCTAGCAAATATTTTTCATTAATTAAAAGACCAATTTGTGTATCATGCTCCATGTGTATTCACCACCTCCCCCACCTGCCGCCATGTCAGCTGAAGCTGTGACCCGGCGTGCTGGGTCTCGGCTTGGGTCCTTCCTATGGGAACAGCAAAACTCGGAACACATGTATTGATGAGTTGCTATTTATAAATACATTAAGCTATATTTATACTCACTGCATCATTTATTATGACTATCCTTCCTTGAAGATTTATGCTGCCTATCATGGATAGGTCTGAATAGACTTGTTTTCACCATTAGACAGTTTGTCGATAGAAAGCCCGAGTCTACACTTTTACCAACCCAAGGGATTTTTAACCTCCCACACCACATAGACATGGTATGAGAGCAACTGGCCTTTGATGACGCTGTACGTTATACACATATGATTATTATTAATGACTAGGGATATTATTAAGACACCTGCTATGTCAGGACAACATTGATCTGGATATAGAGTTGTTCATTGGCTACAGGTAGGCCCTACTACAGTAAAACCTCTCTAACCGACCACCTCCACAGATCGACCACTCCCCGATATCGATCGCTTTATGTGGGTCCCGACAATGCCATTTTAACCATATTGGAATTCAAGGATTTTCAAGACTAATTACCCAAAATAGGTTAAATTCAAGGCTTTTCAAGGCCGTGAAATGGGGCAAATGAAGTTCAAGACTATTTAGGCCCATACAGACCCTCTCTATGTTGAATGTGAGAGTTATAATTACATCATTGTAGTTTCATAGCTCCCGTCCAGACTGGGAAAAGCTAAAGGGATGGTCAGTACGGTAATGTGTGATTGCCATTCAGTCCTAATCATGCAGCTTCAGTTTAAGGCGAGTGAATTGATAACATTGTTTCTGACAAGCTTGGTCCCTTACCTCGCATGTTCGGGCTTTGGGCAGGTTATGACATTGAGTCTATGAGAGAGTGCATGGCTGGCGTACAACCATGTAGGCGGCGCCAAATTAAAAATAGTTCACCCACTTAATGTAATTAATCTCTCCCCTCCCCCCCCCCACGCCCTGTGAATTATTTATTACCCTTGCTATATCAAACACGGATAATTTGAAGACGAGTTTTTCTCGATAGATAAAACACACTGTGTGTTAATTTCTTGTTAAACCACTTCCGTTCGAAGCTATACATACTGAGAATGGCTGCCACCAATTAACACAAAAGAGCAACTCATTTAAATGAACTGCTCGACCTCAAACCCTCACCACTATATTGTGGATGGGATGTTAATTACCAGCCATGGGAGGGGGGGGGGGCGGGGGAGGGGGGGGACCAGACATGGGAGGGGGGAGGAGGGAGGGAAAGGGATTAAAATATAGTTCATTCACTAAGCGGAGCGTGCATCATAAACAATTTATTTAATTGTGTCCCCACCCCAACCCCACTCCCCCCCCCCCGCAATCCTCCCACCCCAAACTCCACTCTCAGAAATAATGGCCAGAAATCCATTTATTTTAAGATCAGGTCATATGATTTTAGGATGTTATTTGTAGGGGTGGGTGGTGTTTTGTTTTTTGTTTTTTAAAAGCAATTTAATTCCTCATAATAACTTGTATTTACAGCGCCATGACACTGGTCTTCCGGACATGACAATTTCTGGTGCCATTTATGTTTTTTACATAATTATTTAATTAATTAATTAATTTATGGTTACATTCGTTGATTAAGCATGGAAAATCGTGGATAATTGGTCTTCCTCATTCTACTGCTACTTTCCCTATCCTAGTAACACTCGGCATCAGGCTAGGTAGCGACAAGTATACATTTTTTAGTTTGTTTGTTTGTTGTTTGTTGTTTTACATCCTAGCAACATCTAAGGTCATATCAGGACGGCTACCGACTTGTGACAGGGAGCACTCATGGCGACTTTATAGTGCTGCCCCACTGGAAGACCAGGCCACCAGCACCATGACCTGATATCCCACTCAGTCACATTATCCTGATACTGAGCAAACCAGTCCTTTCCCTATCCTAATAATGCCGAGCGCCAGGCTAGGAAGCAAGAAGTATCAACTTTTACGTCATTGGTTTGACTCGACTAGGGTTCGAACCCACGACCCCACGATCTACCAACACGGGAGACGGACGCTCTAACTCATTCGGCCATCCCGTCTGGTCATACTTTTTTTTTTTTTTTAAACTGCATGTTCGCGCGTCTGGTATCTATGGGTAAAAGTTGCATCACTTCATTCCATAAACGTTTGGTATCAATAGCGCATTCCCAGTAGGTTATACAGATGCTAGCGCCGTCAACAGATGCTTCCCAACACTATTACCTACTGCTACGGAATTTTCTCTCACAGCTGGAATATATATTCAATATATAATATATACAATATATTTTAGTTATACTAGACTTACTTGTAAGTTGAAGTATTACTAAAAATTCTTACGAATCTACGAATGCGAAGGTAATGCCAATAATATATCTATAGTATATACATATCTATAATATACATATTTCAATAAATATTATATATAATACATAGCATATAACAAATAATAAAACAATATATATATGTTTATTATATATAATATATATAATATAACATTATATATATAAAATATAGAATATACAGAAAATAGTATATATATTATATGTTATATATTATTATATCCCAGAGAATGGCTAGTTTCGAAATGTGTAGACTAGAAATTAATTATATATACACATATCTATAATATATATAATTTAATAAATATTATATATAATACATAATATATAACATATAATAACAAAATATATATAATATATAACATAATATATGTTTATTATATATAATATATATAGTATGACACTATACATATCAAATATATAATATATAGAAAATATTATATATATATATATGATATATTATGTATATCCCAGAGAATGGCTGGTTTCGAAATGTGTAGATTATAAATAAATTATCCTTGTGAAAGAAGTGACGTTATCTCGGTGGGATTAGTCGACCTTTAAGTGGAGCTGCTCTCAGTGACCACACGTTTGTCTATGGCGAGCCGCGCTGTATGGCGTGCTATAAGGTTCGGCACGGCGACCCATTGCAAGCAGCACTAAGAAGCTCCGAGCAACACTGGGCAGCTGAGTAGAACTGGGCACATCTCAGCAGCTCTGAGCAGCTCTGAGAAGACTGAGCAGCTCACAAACAGTTCTGATCAGCTCTGAGTAGTACAGAGCAGCTCTAAGTCGTGGTGATCAGGTCAAAACTGTTCTGATCTGCTCTGGGTAGATCTATATGTTTAGTATTGAGCCGCTTTAAGAAGCAGTGAGCGGCACTAGGCAAGTCTGGGCATGCGCACTCCTGCCAAGCCCTACACAGTTCTGAGCAGTACTGAACAGCTCTAAGATGGTTGGTTGTTGGAGGTTTACGTCCTGGCAACATATAAGGTCATATCAGGATGGCTACCGACTTGGGACAGTGCGCACTCATGGCGACTTTATAGTGCTGCCCCACTGATAGGCCAGGTTGCCAGCCTGATGACTCAGTCACATTATCCTGACACTGATCCACCCAGTCCTTGCCATATCCAAATAAAGCAAATCACCTGGCTAGGAAGTGACAAGTGTCAATTTTGTATGCCATTGGTTTGACTTTGCCGGGGAATTGAACTCCCGACCTTCCGCATGGGAGGCCTGCGATCTATCGATTCGGCCACCGCGTTCGGCACAGCAGCTCTAAGAAACAGTCAGCAGCTCTAAACAAATGTGAACAGCACTGAGTAGTACAGCTCTAAATCAGCTCTGAGGAGCTCTGAGTAGTTGTGAGCCGGCCTAAGCAGGCAGCACGGTTTAAGCAGCTCTGATTACTACTAAGCAGCACTGAAAAGTACCGACCAGCTCCGACTACAACACCGCTCTGAGCAGTACCGAGCAGTAGGCCAAGTGAACATCACCTAACGGCTTTGATTAGTATAGAGCAGTTCTAGACACCAGTAAGTGGCTCTATTCAGGTCTGCGCAGCATTGATCAACAGCACAGAGCAGCACAGAGCAGCACAGAGCAGCATTGAACATCACTGAGCAGCACTGAGCAGAGAGGTGTCCTCCTCTCACAATGAATACAGTATAAGCCAGTGGTCATTCGGCCAGTTGGAAAATGGTGGTTAGGCTTTACGAAGAGTTAATTATAACTGCATGTACCGGGTCTGTTTATAGCAAACCGAGGCTGTGGCCGCGTTGAGTGCGATTACAGAACACCTCCACCTCCAATGACACTGAGACATGACTATATCAAGGCATTATTGTACTAAGACTAAACGGAGGCATTGTTGATGCTTGTTGGAGCTTTACATCCTGGCAACATCTAAGGTCATATCAGAACAGGTACCGACTTGTGACAGTGCGCACTCATGGCAATTTTATAGTGCTGCCCCACTGGGAGACCAGGCCACCGGCACCATGACCTGATATCCCACCCAGTCACATTATCCTGACACCAGGCCAACCAGTCATTGCCCTTTCCTAATAATGCTGAGCACCAAGCTAGGGATTGACAAGTATAAATTTTTAAGTCATTAGTTTGACTCGACTGGGAATTGAACTCCAGACCTTCCGCACGCGAGGCCTCACTGTACCGATTCGGCCACCGTGATCAATGGGAGCCAATTTAGGTTGGGTTCAACTGTATGCCGCAAATAATGTCCTCCTGGAGAAGATGGCCGAATGAGTTGAGCGCTCGATTCCCATAAACCAGGTCAAACCAATGACTCATTAAATTTATACTTGTCACTCCCTAGTCTGGTGCTCGGCATTGCTAGGATACGACTAGGAGCAGTGGAATGGGGAAGACCAATTATGTGCAGTTCAAATTTCCCCTGATTAATTAACGATTCAAACAACAACTAAATCCCCAGACAAGGGGAATACATAATGTTGCGGTGCATTTCTATGAATCTTTTCTTTTTTTTTTGGTGGTAAATATGTTTATTCTGCTGAATAAGTCTTTTGTCAGTGCCGAAGCACTGGTCTTCCAACCATTTTTCAATTCAGGGTTATTTACACAAAAGGTATATAGAATAAGGTGTACAATACCTGTTGAATACACAATTTGCACCATGTAACACAATGAAATTCTGAAACCCAAATGTTCCATAACAATATGGTACAGTAATGTCATATAACCAGATCAATATTAGTCAGATCAATGTGAGTATTTACATAGTATTTAGAATGTAAGCAGAAGTTATCTTCTGTATTCAGTTAGTAAACTTATTTCTAGATTATTTATTTAATCCAATTTCTAAACGTGAGAGCTGCTAAGTGCTCTAAATGCGATTAGTTCTTTTGTCCCAGGGAGAGAGCTGGACCACAGTTGTGACGTCAGATGCCTTTGTTTCTCACCAGAAGCCTAGACCCTGGCAAAAACACACACAGCCCATTGCGGACTTGACCCAGCTTATCACAGATGACACCATTTAAGTGTTCAAAAATTGTTACTCCAGTTGAATAACATCTTTTTTTCAACGTCGAGGCACTGGTCTTCCGGCCTTAGCAGTTGCGGAACATTTGAACTATTTATGGATGAAATGATGAGACGATAAGAGGGATATTATCAATATCTGGGAGCTATCAAGCTTGACCGATATTATCAGAGATCTAATTGTGTACATGTGGACTGGAGGACTATGTGTTTTTTTTTTTTTTTTTGGTCCATTAGTTGTTTAAGCAGGGGAAATTTCAGTCATAGACGACTGGTCTTCCTCATTCCACTGCTGGTCAATAGAAAGCCCAAGCCTACACTTTTACCGACCCAAGGGATTTTTAACCTCCCACACCACATAGACATGGTATGAGAGCAACCGGCCTTTGATGACGCTGTAAGTTATCCACAGCGGTGGAAATCCAAATTGGCAGAGCTGGGGGCACGGGGACTTTACAATATATCATTTATTTGTTGGTCATACCTGTGACGATCAAAGTATATTAAAGTTGCATACTCCGATGGTTTTAAGTTTCTGTCATTTTCTGAGATAAATACATTAGGTTGATCCTTATAATGTACCTTACTTTACTTTGAAGTAGTTTTTATTTTAAATGGCTACCTTTCAAGATATTTAAAGTGTGAACATGGGAAATTAATTTTGGTAAGCATGCCAAAACTCTGACACCATAGGTTTCTGCAGTAAGCGGTTCTATTAAATTGCCTCAGTATTTCCTTCTATGTGGCCACACATGTTTGATGAGTGCATCAGTATCTAATTTAGATATGTAGAAACAGATCCTGATAATTGTTTTGGTTTTGAAAATTTGTTGTTTTTATCGGACTATGTAGCTTTAACTAAATATATGACCCATGTTGGACCACAAAGGAGGAGCAGCTATTTTAGCTTCACAGTCTGCACATTTAAATAATATCCGCCCAGTCCTAATTCTTACTCGTCATAAGAAATTACTAAAAATCAAAATATCATGTATGAGACTAGTCAGAGTTTGAGTGTATTGGTATAGGAACCTGATTAATTTTAACACAATTAATTGTCTTTAATTAGAGGAAATGGGTTTGGGGGAGGAGTGGGTGGGTTGCGGGTAAGGGGGGGGGGTCTCCTTTCTCAAAACAACAGACCATTTATTATCAACGCTGCATAGACCCCTTTCAATGTTTGTAAACATTGTGTATGCGCGCGCAGCTTGGCTGCAGAATGAATTGCCACTGCCATTGAGTTTGTCGGTACGCGCAGTGCAAAACGTCAATTTTATTCAAAATTAATAGAAATGCAGAAGCCTAACCTTATCAATTTAATATAATCTGTGTGTTAAACATGTTTTCTATATGTGTTCCAAGCGGTTTGTTTCTAGGTCATGTGGTTTTAGAGATATTTCACTTTTTCTGTATGAAGATTGCTCATGGCCATTGACAATGCATGGACTCATTGAATTTGCCGATATGCGCAGTTCAAAACGTCAAATTTATTCAAAATTAATAGAAATGCAGAATCCTAACTATATAAATTTAATATAATCTGTTTGTTAAATATGTTTTCTATGTGTTTCAGGCGGTTTCTTTCTAGGTGGTGTAGTTTTAGAGATATTTCAGTTTTTCTGTATGAAGATTGCTCACGGCCATTGACAATGCATTGAGTTTGCCGATACGCTCAGTTCAAAATGTCAATTTTATTCAAAATTAATAGAAATGCAGAACCCTAACCATATAAATTTAATATAATCTGTTCGTTAAATATGTTTTCTATATGTGTTCCAGGCTGTTTGTTTCTAGGTGGTGTAGTTTTAGAGATATTTCAGGTTTTCTGTATGAAGATTGCTCACGGCCATTGACAATGCATTGAGTTTGCCGATACACGCAGTTTAAAATGTCAATTTTATTCAAAATTAATAGAAATGAAGAACCCCAACCATATAAATTTAATATAATCTGTTCGGTGAATATGTTTTCTATATGTGTTCCAAGCAGTTTGTTTCTAAGTGGTGTGGTTCTAGAGATATTTCACCTTTTCTCTATGAAGATTGCTTATAGCCATTGAGTTTGCCGATATGCGCAGTTCAAAACGTCAATTTTATGTTTTTTATATGTGTTCCAAGCAGTTTGTTTCTAAGTGGTGTGGTTTTAGAGATATTTCACCTTTTCTCTATAAAGATTGCTCATAGCCATTGAGTTTGCAGTGTGACAGTATGTTGTCCTGCAGCCAAGCAGCGTGCGCACTGACCTAAATACCCATGCTGACGTCATATGAAATAGGTCTATTGATCACGGAAAGCAAATATGAATAGAAACCCAAAAGAAAGCACCAAGCTTTTCAGAGGAATATTCTCGAATCTAGGCAACATAGATTATTGTTCCAAAGTCTAGCCGGTACATGCAGCTGGAAATCTCAATGGATACTAAGGCCGTAGGTAGGACCGTGACTTGACTATGGGGAGGGCGTGTGTGTCTGTCTGTGTGGGGGGCGGGGGGTTTGGGGAGGGGGTAGGGGGGTTGAAGGATGGGGAAGGGTGGCGGAAAGGAGTGCTGTATGGGGGATGTGTGTGTGTGTGTGTGTGTGGTGACGGGGAGGTTCGTTGTGTCGGAGTGTGAAGATGGAGGTCAGGATGTATGTGTGCGCGGGGAGGGGGTCGGGAGGAGTTGAGTGGGGGGTGTAGGGGGAGGGGAGGGAGGGGATGCTTGCAGTACAGCATGTATCACTCCCTGGAAGAGTAGCTCTCTGACAAAGCGGCAGACGTGAAGTGTAGCGAGACTTCATACGTGGTACAGCAGCAGCAGCAGCAGCAGCAACAGAAGCCGAAAGAGCAGCAGCAGAAGCAGAAAGCTATAACAAAGCAGAAGCAGAAACAGCAGCAGAAGAAGCAAACAGCTACAACAGCAGAAGCAGAAACATCAGCACAAGGAAAAAAACAGCTAAAACAGCAGCAGAAGCAGAAACAGCAGAAGAAGCAAACAGCTACAAAAGCAGCAGAAGCGGAAACAGCAGCAGAAGAAGCAAACAGCTACAACAGAAGCAGAAGCAGAAAGAGCAGCAGAAGAAGCAAACAGCTATAACAGCAGCAGAAGCAGAAAGAGCAGCAGAAGAAGCAAACAGCTACAACAGAAGCAGAAGAAGCAAACAGCTACAACAGAAGCAGAAACAGAAAGAGCAGCCGAAGAAGCAAACAGCTACAACAGAAGCAGAAGAAGCAAACAGCTACAACAGAAGCAGAAACAGAAAGAGCAGCAGAAGAAGCAAACAGCTATGCCAGCAGCAGAAGAAGAAAACAGCTACAACAGAAGCAGAAACAGCAGCAGAAGAAGCAAACAGCTACAACAGAAGCATAAACAGCAGCAGAAGAAGCAAACAGCTAGAAAAGCAGCAGAAACAGAAAGAGCAGCAGAAGAAGAAAACAGCTACAACAAAAGCAGAAGAAGCAAACAGCAACAACAGCAGCAGAAACAGAAAGAGGAGCAGAAGAAGAAAAGAGCTATAACAGAATCAGAAGAAGCAAACAGCTACAACAGCAACAGAAACATAAAGAGGAGCAGAAGAAGAAAACAACTATAACAGAAGCAGAAGAAGCAAACAGCTACAACAGGAATAGAAACAGAAACAGCAGCAGAAGAAGAAGCAAACAACTACAACAGCAGTAGAAACAGAAACATCAGCAGAAGCAAACAGCTACAACAGGAGCAGAACCAGAAACACCAGCAGAAGCAAGTAGCTACAACAGCAGCAGAAACAGGAACAACAGCAGAAACAGCAGCGGAAGCAGAAACAGCAGCAAACACAGAAACAGCAGCAAACATAGAAACAGCAGCAGAAACGGAAACAGCAACACATGAAGCCTTAGCAGCAGAAACAGCAGAAGCAGTAGAAACAGCAGTAGAAACAGCAGTAGCAACAGACACAGAAGCAGAAACAGCAGTAGCAGAAGCAAATAGAGCAGCAGCCGCAGAAGGAGCAGCAGCAAAAAAACACAGAAAGAGCAGTAGCAGAAGCAAAGAGAGCAAACAGCAACATCTGAAGCCTTAGCAGCAGAAAGAGCAGAAGCAGTAGAAACAGCAACAGAAAGATAATTAAACAGCAACAACAACAGAAGCAGACACGGAAGCAGCAGCAGCAGCAGAAACAGCAGCAGAAGCACAAACAGCAGCAAAAGAAGCAGCAGTAGCAAAAAACACTGAAACAGCATTAGCCGGAGAAGCAAATAGAGCAGCAGCAGCAGAAAGAGCAGAAGTAGAAGCAGCAGCAGCAACAGAAAACACAGAAACAGCAGTAGCAGGAGAAGCAAACAGAGCAGCAGCAGCAGCTGAAACAGCAGAAAACACAGAAACAACAGCAGCAGGAGAAGCAAACAGAGCAGCAGCAGCTGAACCAGCAGACAACACAGACACAACAGTAGCAGGCAGGGGCGTAGCTAGACCTTTAACGATGTGTATTCCTAATTTTGGCAGGGGGTTTAGGGGGCCGCTTAAGCTTCAGCTGGCGGATTTTACACATTTTAGACTTGGGTTTTCGACACTCCGGACTACTACATGCCTCCTCTCTCTCTCTCTCTCTTTAATGGCAGGAGAAGCAAACAGAGCAGCAGCGGCAGCACCAGAAGCAGAAACAGCAGAAGAAGCAGAAACAGCACCAGCAGAAAACACGGAAACATCACTGAGCAGGAGAAGCAAACAGAGCAGCAGCAGCAGCAACAGAATCAGCAGCAGCAGCCACAGCCATAACTCTAAAGGTGCCGACCACCCTAAGCTGCCTTATCAGCTGAGAACTGGGAACATTCACCGCAAACCACACACACGCACATCTATAAAACACGGAGGGAGGGGGAATAAACAGCTCTAACGCACTAAACGATTAGACACCCCCCCTCCCTTGATTGTCTTCCTTGAAGGAGGCATGAGTGGGGAGGTTAAGATTATAACAAATCGTGGGAGGTTTGATTGAATTATTTCATGTTTGTGTGTAGGAGTCGAGGATGGATGATGGAGTTAATATTATATATATATGCACAGGTAGCATAAGCCAAAACAAAATCTGTCTCCATCTCCTGGTCTCTTTCTCTCCTCTCATTCCCTCCTTATCTCTAATTTTCTCAATATCTCTCTTCCATCTCTTTTTCTCTCCTCTCTCTCATTTCTCTCTCTTCTTCCCTCCGCCTCCCTCAACAATCACTCCCCCTCCTTTCCCTCCCAGCCCTTTCTTCTCTCCCTCCTCCATCTCCAATATCGCTCTCTCCTCTCCTCCCTCCATTATCTCTTCCTCCCTCTTTCTCTCTCTCCCTCTCTCTCCCCACTCCCTCTTTCTCTCTTTCTCCCTCTCATCCCTCATCTTTCAGGATCCATGGAAACTTCCATGAGCCTTCCTTTACCCATTGCACAGAATATCGTCCCCTCCTGGTTCCATGTACATCGACGCAGCCTCCTTCTCCCCTCCCGGTCCCATGTCCATCTTAATGCACTACAATGACGCAGCCTCCTCCTCCCCTCCTGGTCCCATGTCCACCTTAATGCACTACAATAACGCAGCCTCCTCCTACCCTCCTGGTCCCATGTCCATCTTAATACACTACAGTGACGCAGCCTCCTCCTCCCCTCCTGGTCCCATGTCCATCTTAATGCACTACAATGACGCAGCCTCCTCCTCCCCTGCTGGTCCCATGTCCATCTTAATGCACTACATCGATGCAGCCTCCTCCTCCCTTCCTGGTCCCATGCCCATCTTAATGCACTACATCGACGCAGCCTCCTCCCTCCCCTCCTGGTCCCATGTTCGTCTTAATGCACTACATCGACACAGCCTCCCCCTCCTGGTCCCATGTCCATCTTAATGCACTACATCGATGCAGCCTCCTCCTCCCTTTCTGGTCCCATGCCCATCTTAATGCACTACATCGAAGCAGCCTCCTTCTCCCCTCCTGGTCCCATGTCCATCTTAATGCACTACATTGACACAGCCTCCCCCTCCTGGTCCCATGTCCATCTTAATGCACTACATCGACGCAGCCTCCTCCCTCCCCTCCTGGTCCCATGTTCGTCTTAATGCATTACATCGACGCAGCCTCCTCCTCCCCTCCTGGTCCCATGTCCATCTTAATGCATTACATCGACGCAGCCTCCTCCTGCCCTCCTGGTTCCGTGTACATCTTCACTCACACGTAGCTTCCCAAAACGGATATGTTTTGTGTGGGTTTAGTTCAGGTTTTTCGTTGTTTTTGTGGGGAGTTTCTTTTTGTTTGGGGGGGGGGGGGGGGGGGGGGGAGTTCAAAAGAGAGCCTAGCTTCTTGTTTAGCTACTAAACTCACCTGAGTCAAATTGATTCTTTTCTGGTTTCACCCTCGATTAGACTTTTAAAATGAATTAATCTACATAATTTCATAAATTCTTCACTAAAAAAGAAAGCGCGCTATGACAAATAAGCATTTGAAATATATATTTGGTGCTTTAGATTACAAAATCATGCGGTTAATTCCATAACCCAGCCATCCAATGCTTTTTCTAATGACCTGTTCAGCAGCTCTGTCACAGGAACAGGACACCGGGAGATGGGAATTCAATTACTGGTCCAGTCAAACCAATGACTTACCAAATTGATACTTGTCGCTTCCTAGCCTGGTGCTCGGCATTAATAGTATATGGCAAGAACTGGTTAGCTCAGTGTCAGGATAATGTGACAGTGGGCTATCGGGGCATGGTGCTGGCGGCCTGATTTCCCAGTGGGGCACCACTATAATATAAAGTCGCCATGAGTGTGCATTGTCACAAGTCGGTACCCGCCCTGATATGACCTTAGATGTTGCCAGGACGAAAAACTCCAACAACCAACCAACCAACCAGGAATAGGGCTCTGGGATACCTAATCGGAAACCAACCAACCAGGAATAGGGCTGTGGGATACCTAATCGGAAACCAACCAACTAGGAATAGGGCTGCGGGATACGTAAACAGAAACCAACCAACCAGGAATAGGGCTGCAGGATACCTAATCTGAAACCAGCCAACCAGGAATAGGGTTGTGGGATACCTAATCGGAAACCAACCAATCAGGAATAGGGCTGTGGGATACCTAATCGGAAACCAACCAATCAGGAATAGGGCTGTGGGATACCTAATCGGAAACCAACCAATCAGGAATAGGGCTGTGGGATACCTAATCGGAAACCAACCAAGCAGGAATAGGGCTGTGGGATACCTAATCGGAAACCAACCAAGCAGGAATAGGGCTGTGGGATACCTAATCGGAAACCAACCAACCATGAATAGGGCTGTGGGATACCTAATCGGAAACCAACCAACCAGGAATAGGGCTCTGGGATACCTAATCGGAAACCAACCAACCAGGAATAGGGCTGTGGCATACCTAATCGGAAACCAACCAACCAGGAATAGGGCTGCGGGATACCTAATCGGAAACCAACCAACCAGGAATAGGGCTCTGGGATACCTAATCGGAATCCAACCAACCAGGAATAGGGCTGCGCGATACCTAATCGGAAACCAACCAACCAGGAATAGGGCTGCGCGATACCTAATCTGAAACCTCCCCCCACCCACCACCCTGGTCCCATGTCCACCTTAATGCACTACAATAACGCAGCCTCCTCCTACCCTCCTGGTCCCATGTCCATCTTAATACACTACAGTGACGCAGCCTCCTCCTCCCCTCCTGGTCCCATGTCCATCTTAATGCACTACAATGACGCAGCCTCCTCCTCCCCTGCTGGTCCCATGTCCATCTTAATGCACTACATCGATGCAGCCTCCTCCTCCCTTCCTGGTCCCATGCCCATCTTAATGCACTACATCGACGCAGCCTCCTCCCTCCCCTCCTGGTCCCATGTTCGTCTTAATGCACTACATCGACACAGCCTCCCCCTCCTGGTCCCATGTCCATCTTAATGCACTACATCGATGCAGCCTCCTCCTCCCTTCCTGGTCCCATGCCCATCTTAATGCACTACATCGAAGCAGCCTCCTTCTCCCCTCCTGGTCCCATGTCCATCTTAATGCACTACATCGACACAGCCTCCCCCTCCTGGTCCCATGTCCATCTTAATGCACTACATCGACGCAGCCTCCTCCCTCCCCTCCTGGTCCCATGTTCGTCTTAATGCATTACATCGACGCAGCCTCCTCCTCCCCTCCTGGTCCCATGTCCATCTTAATGCATTACATCAACGCAGCCTCCTCCTGCCCTCCTGGTTCCGTGTACATCTTCACTCACACGTAGCTTCCCAAAACGGATCTGTTTTGTGTGGGTTTAGTTCAGGTTTTTCGTTGTTTTTGTGGGGAGTTTCTTTTTGTTTGGGGGGGGGGGGGAAGTTCAAAAGAGAGCCTAGCTTCTTGTTTAGCTACTAAACTCACCTGAGTCAAATTGATTCTTTTCTGGTTTCACCCTCGATTAGACTTTTAAAATGAATTAATCTACATAATTTCATAAATTCTTCACTAAAAAAGAAAGCGCGCTATGACAAATAAGCATTTGAAATATATATATTTGGTGCTTTAGATTACAAAATCATGCGGTTAATTCCATAACCCAGCCATCCAATGCTTTTTCTAATGACCTGTTCAGCAGCTCTGTCACAGGAACAGGACACCGGGAGATGGGAATTCAATTACTGGTCCAGTCAAACCAATGACTTACCAAATTGATACTTGTCGCTTCCTAGCCTGGTGCTCGGCATTAATAGTATATGGCAAGAACTGGTTAGCTCAGTGTCAGGATAATGTGACAGTGGGCTATCGGGGCATGGTGCTGGCGGCCCTGATTTCCCAGTGGGGCACCACTATAATATAAAGTCGCCATGAGTGTGCACTGTCACAAGTAGGTACCTGCCCTGATATGTCATTAGCTGTTGCCAGGACGTAAAAAAAACTCCAACAACCAACAACCAACCAAACCAGGAATAGGGCTCTGGGATACCTAATCGGAAACCAACCAACCAGGAATAGGGCTGTGGGATACCTAATCGGAAACCAACCAACTAGGAATAGGGCTGCGGGATACGTAAACAGAAACCAACCAACCAGGAATAGGGCTGCAGGATACCTAATCTGAAACCAGCCAACCAGGAATAGGGTTGTGGGATACCTAATCGGAAACCAACCAATCAGGAATAGGGCTGTGGGATACCTAATCGGAAACCAACCAATCAGGAATAGGGCTGTGGGATACCTAATCGGAAACCAACCAATCAGGAATAGGGCTGTGGGATACCTAATCGGAAACCAACCAAGCAGGAATAGGGCTGTGGGATACCTAATCGGAAACCAACCAACCAGGAATAGGGCTGTGGGATACCTAATCGGAAACCAACCAACCATGAATAGGGCTGTGGGATACCTAATCGGAAACCAACCAACCAGGAATAGGGCTCTGGGATACCTAATCGGAAACCAACCAACCAGGAATAGGGCTGTGGCATACCTAATCGGAAACCATCCAACCAGGAATAGGGCTGCGGGATACCTAATCGGAAACCAACCAACCAGGAATAGGGCTCTGGGATACCTAATCGGAATCCAACCAACCAGGAATAGGGCTGCGCGATACCTAATCGGAAACCAACCAACCAGGAATAGGGCTGCGCGATACCTAATCTGAAACCTCCCCCCACCCACCACCTGGTCCCATGTCCACCTTAATGCACTACAATAACGCAGCCTCCTCCTACCCTCCTGGTCCCATGTCCATCTTAATACACTACAGTGACGCAGCCTCCTCCTCCCCTCCTGGTCCCATGTCCATCTTAATGCACTACAAGGACGCAGCCTCCTCCTCCCCGCTGGTCCCATGTCCATCTTAATGCACTACATCGATGCAGCCTCCTCCTCCCTTCCTGGTCCCATGCCCATCTTAATGCACTACATCGACGCAGCCTCCTCCCTCCCCTCCTGGTCCCATGTTCGTCTTAATGCACTACATCGACACAGCCTCCCCCTCCTGGTCCCATGTCCATCTTAATGCACTACATCGATGCAGCCTCCTCCTCCCTTCCTGGTCCCATGCCCATCTTAATGCACTACATCGAAGCAGCCTCCTTCTCCCCTCCTGGTCCCATGTCCATCTTAATGCACTACATCGACACAGCCTCCCCCTCCTGGTCCCATGTCCATCTTAATGCACTACATCGACGCAGCCTCCTCCCTCCCCTCCTGGTCCCATGTTCGTCTTAATGCATTACATCGACGCAGCCTCCTCCTCCCCTCCTGGTCCCATGTCCATCTTAATGCATTACATCAACGCAGCCTCCTCCTGCCCTCCTGGTTCCGTGTACATCTTCACTCACACGTAGCTTCCCAAAACGGATCTGTTTTGTGTGGGTTTAGTTCAGGTTTTTCGTTGTTTTTGTGGGGAGTTTCTTTTTGTTTGGGGGGGGGGGGGAAGTTCAAAAGAGAACCTAGCTTCTTGTTTAGCTACTAAACTCACCTGAGTCAAATTGATTCTTTTCTGGTTTCACCCTCGATTAGACTTTTAAAATGAATTAATCTACATAATTTCATAAATTCTTCACTAAAAAAGAAAGCGCGCTATGACAAATAAGCATTTGAAATATATATTTGGTGCTTTAGATTACAAAATCATGTGGTTAATTCCATAACCCAGTCATCCAATGCTTTTTCTAATGACCTGTTCAGCAGCTCTGTCACAGGAACAGGACACCGGGAGATGGGAATTCAATTACTGGTCCAGTCAAACCAATGACTTACCAAATTGATACTTGTCGCTTCCTAGCCTGGTGCTCGGCATTAATAGTATATGGCAAGAACTGGTTAGCTCAGTGTCAGGATAATGTGACAGTGGGCTATCGGGGCATGGTGCTGGCGGCCTCCTGATTTCCCAGTGGGGCACCACTATAATATAAAGTCGCCATGAGTGTGCATTGTCACAAGTCGGTACCCGCCCTGATATGACCTTAGATGTTGCCAGGATGAAAAACTCCAACAACCAACCAACCAACCAGGAATAGGGCTCTGGGATACCTAATCGGAAACCAACCAACCAGGAATAGGGCTGTGGGATACCTAATCGGAAACCAACCAACTAGGAATAGGGCTGCGGGATACGTAAACAGAAACCAACCAACCAGGAATAGGGCTGCAGGATACCTAATCTGAAACCAGCCAACCAGGAATAGGGTTGTGGGATACCTAATGGGAAACCAACCAATCAGGAATAGGGCTGTGGGATACCTAATCGGAAACCAACCAATCAGGAATAGGGCTGTGGGATACCTAATCGGAAACCAACCAATCAGGAATAGGGCTGTGGGATACCTAATCGGAAACCAACCAAGCAGGAATAGGGCTGTGGGATACCTAATCGGAAACCAACCAACCAGGAATAGGGCTGTGGGATACCTAATCGGAAACCAACCAACCAGGAATAGGGCTGTGGGATACCTAATCGGAAACCAACCAACCAGGAATAGGGCTCTGGGATACCTAATCGGAATCCAACCAACCAGGAATAGGGCTGCGCGATACCTAATCGGAAACCAACCAACCAGGAATAGGGCTGCGCGATACCTAATCTGAAACCTCCCCCCACCCACCCCCAACCCCCCGCCTCAGGCTGTTCCACAGCGCCATCATAAACAAGAGATTTGATTAAAGACGACGAGTTCGGGAACAGGCTAAGTGGATCCCGCGGCGCCGGGTTTAGAATTACCCCGATCTGCCGTTGACTGAAGACATGGAACCCTCCTCTGCGCCATTCTGTGTGTCAGAGCGAATGTTCGTCACCACTCGACATAGGCAACTACCTGCACATGTCCTCCGAGACCAGGCACGGTGTGCACATGCCCCCGCGTCTCTCGTGTTATTTTGGTGCTGTCCCCGATGGGTTGTAGGTAAAGTGGTGTTGTTGTCAAGAATTATATATATATAATTATTTTATATTTACTATAAAATATATTAAAATTAATATTTAAAATATTTAAAATCATTAATATAATTAATATAAAAAAGTAAAGCTTGTTTTATTTAACGACGCCTCTAAAGCACATTGATTATTATCATCTGCTATTGGACGTCAAACATATGGTCATTCTGACATATTTCTTTGGAGGAAACCTGCTTCAGCCACATAGGCTATTTCCGATAAGCAGGAAGGGGGTCTTTTATATGCACTTTCCCACAGACAGGACAGCACATACCACAACCTTTGATAAACCAGTTGTGGACCATTGGTTGGAACAGAAAATAGCCCAAACTGCAAATGGGTCCACTGAGCAGGATCGATCAGATGACTCACACCTTCACAGGTGGACACTTTACAGCCTGAGCTACATCCCGCTCCCATAATTAATATAAATTATATAATATATATAATAAATATAATATATATATAATTAATAGAAAGTATATTATATATAATTATACATAAGAATTACATATACACATATGCTCGGGGAAGCCAAGGGTAGCGTATTTGTGTGTGTAACGTGTCACGCGTAGTGCGTTACAAAATACAAAAACAATGATAGGTCTGGTCTATGAGGGTGATTTCATCAGCGTGTAATCATGGATCTGCATTGTCGCCAGGTTAGGCATGTATGTGTGGATATCAGGTCATGGTGCCGGCGGCCTGATCTCCAATTGAGACAGCACTATAAAGTCACCATGAGTGTACACTGTCACAAGTCGGTGGCCATGCTGGTATGGCCTAGGGTCTTGCTGGGGCATAAAACTACAGCAACCAAGCAACCAATCTCCCCCGGCCCTCTTAGAGGACTGGGGTTGGGCTCCTAGATTACCCTTTTCTGTCCACCGCCGCCCCCCCCCCCCCCGCCCCGCCCGCCACATGTTGTCCGTTTCTCCAACCACTATCCACCGGCAGCCAACTCCCAGCCAATGCGACTGAAAACTCCCCAAAAACATCAACACATCAGATACAGCACGACCCACGTCCACCACACATGTCGTAGTACGCGTCACTAGAATCTTGGCTTTAGCAGCCGCCACCGCAGATTAAACTCACCATTTTCCACCAAGCCGCATGCCAAAGACCATATTGAACGCCTTAACTACTGTTGTTTTCAACTCTACAAAAATGAACAAAAATCTCACTGCTAAGCATATTTTCATTAAAAGTGTGCTTACTACGCATGACACAAATCTCCCACAGCACGACCCGTGTCCACCGTACACGTCTTAATACGTGTCACCGGAATCTTGGCTTTAGCAACCGCCACCGCAGATTAAACTCACCATTTTCCACCAAGCCGCATGCCAAAGACCATATTGAACGCCGTAACTACTGTTGTTTTCAACTCTACAAAAATTAACAAAAATCTCACTGCTAAGCATATTTTCATTAAAAGTGTGCTTACTACGCATGACACACATCTCCCACAGCACGACCCGCGTCCGCCGCACACGTCTTAATACGGGTTACTGGAATCTTGGCTTTAACAACTGCCACCACAGATTAAACTCACCATTTTCCACCGAGCCGCGTGGCGAAGACCATCTTGAACTCATCGCAGTGCAAGGCGACGTCAGCCTCCAGCACTATCTGGTACTGCTGACTCTGGGCCAACCCCGGGGGTGGCTGCCCTACCGTCAGCCAGGACAGAGCCTTCCGGCCCCCGGACCGCCACTCGCCGCACTCGTACACCTTCATGTACTTGATGAAGGGCGTCGTCTCGCCCAGCGAAAAGGCACTCACTTCGATGCTCTCTGCAGCGAGAAAAAAATAGTGGCAATTAGGGATCATGAAGTGCAAAGTGTAGTTATTTCATTCATATTTATATTAATTATATTACATATATATAATTCCTTGTATGGTATATACATATTAAATACATATGTTCAAATCAAGGATAGCTGTGTAAAATGTAGTTCTTTCATTTATATTTAGTTGGTTGGTTGGTTAGTTGTTGGGAGTTTTATGTCCTGGTAACAACTTAGGTCAGATATTTATATTATATATAATTCCATATATGGTATAGATGTTAAATAAAAGTGTACAAATCGGGGATAAAAGTCCAAAAGGTAGTTATTTCATTTATATTTATATTACATATATAACTCCTTATATGGCATAGATATATTAATAAAAGTGTACAAATCAGGGATCAAAGTGCAAAATGTAGTTAGTTATATTTAGATTTATATTGCATATATAATTCCTTATATGGTATATGGGTTATTCTCTCAAACTGAGCACCACATCTTTGGTCTGTGTGGTTTCAGCAATTAGGGCATATATATCCAAGTCACGCAGAATTAGGAATTCCAGACAGCTACTAATCAGCTTTACTAAACCACATGAAGCTATCTCGAGAGACACACTCGCAAGATGGACCATCAAGGTGTTTAAACAGGCAGGAGTCAATACAGGACACTATGCATCCCACTCAACACATGGAGCCATGGTTTCCAAGGCAAGACAATTAGGAATCTCGGTAAAGAGAATCCTTGCACACGCTGGGTGGAAGACGGCTAGATCATTTGCAAAACATTACAACAAATGACTAAAGAAACCAAGCGGCCTGGCGACTCGCCTACTCACCAACTAAAGACAGGTGAGAAACAAAATTAATATTTTACACTAAACAACATAGTATGATTTCAACATTAAATTATAAATGGATACAAAATGAGATTACATAAAATTCTCCCTGGGCTATGAGTAGTCAGACGTGTAGTACCGAGGTAAAATAGTATAGTTATACAAATCTTACCTGGGTACAGATGATGGATAACTGGTGTTTTCCTGAGGTACTAGCCTCAGATAGTTGTGGGTCAGGGCCCGCCCACACTACCCTACCACGACTATCATGGTTCACTAGAACCAAAACGAAAACACAATAGTATCTATAAATAGTTAAGATAATTTGCTATCCTATAAAGTACATAAAAGATATGTGCTTCCTTCTCCCTGACCCACGACTATCCGAGGCTAGTACCTCAGGAAAACACCAGTTATCCATCATCTGTACCCAGGTAATATCCGTATAACTATACTATATACACACACATGTCATGGGGAAACTTAAAAAATGATGGGATGGCCAAATAAGTTGAGCGTCTATCTCCCACTTTGGTAGATCGCAGAATTTGAACCCACAGTTTCGAACCCTGGTCGAGTCAAACCAATGACATAGAAATGTATACTTGTCGCTTCCTAGCCAGGAGTTCGGCATTATTAGGAGAGGGCAAGGACTGGTTGGCTCAGTCTCAGGATAATGTGACCGAGTGGGATATCAGGTCATGGTCGGAAGCGACAAGTATCAATTTTTTAGAAGTCATTGCTTTGCTCGGCCATGCACCCAACTCCTGACCTCCCGCATGCGAGGACCGCGCTCTACCGATTCGGCCACCGCGCCCGGTTCTTAGACAAGAAGCAATACCGAAAAAGCAATATATAGAATCTGATTGGAAAATAAATCAGGCGAGCGTCTTTGCATTTGCGAGTAGGAGATTGTGGAAATAAATGTGTTCCCTCACAAATCGGGAGCTGACAAAGTCCAATGGGCCCTAGTTTGGTCACGGATGGTCGTCAATCAACAGCGGGATTACTCAAAGATGCCGGATATCAGCTTCCGCTACCCAAAAGGCACCTCGTCGTTGCCATTTACCGGAAGTCACAGCTGAAATGCGCGCGCACGGAACCATCACACCGAGGTGCCCTGATCGGCAGCTGCAGTGTGAGACGGTGACTATGGGTGCCATTTAGGGTGCCTTTTGATGTCAGTGGGATGTCAATGGGATGTCAATGGGATGTCAATGGGATGTCAATGGGGTGTCAATACAGTCGCAATGGGTTGGCAATTGGATAGCAATACATGGCCAGGCAGCCAGCACCAGTATTTTGGTGGGTTTATTTTGTAATATAAATACAATATTTCTGAATAAAGGAAATTGAAATATTTAATTGATTTAAATACGACAAAAAATTCTAAACCATCGGATTATTCAACTTAAAAGAAACTACATGCAGGTCTTTCTATTCCACATAGGGGGGAAAGTGAGTATTGGGTTTCTTTCAAGTCCTAGCAACATATGATGTCCTTATAGGACGGTATTGAGTTGTGGCAGTGCGCAATCATGGGGACTTGCTCAAGCTGCCCCACTGGGAGAGGCCCGTTTGCATCATGACACGATATGTACATTATCCTGACATTGAACCAACCAGTCCTTGCTCCTATCCTAGTAAAAATGTGAAGATAGGCATCAATTTTGTAATTCTTTGGTCTGATTTGGTCAGGGGTTGAACAGATGTGAAGCGGCCGTCCTACCCATTCGGCCATCCCTTCCGGTATTCCTACTTGGAGCTTGTAATATATATATATATATATATATATATATATATATATATATATATATATATATATATATATATACACATATAGACACAAAGATACTGGTATTATTAAGCTCACATATCGCTAGTAGTAGTACTAATTGGGAAGTGCATAACAGCTTTTCTCACAATCATTAGGTATCAAAATACGCGTTCCAATCACACTTGAATGCATGGCTGAACGCTATGAAAAAGTTCTTTTTAGACAGCTATAGCACCACAAATAGTGTGTTCACAAACACAATAAAAGTACTGAAGGAAAGCTTGCGAAAACTTCTGTTCAATGGTGGTGGTGGTTTTTATTTGGCACAAAAATGTTATAATGCATTGCAAGATTGAAACGACAATGTTTTTGTGATTTTGACAGCTTTGCATCACACCAGTGCAGCACCGAAATTGACATCAGGTGCCTAAATTTCCCCTGCGCACTCCGCCATAATTCAAAAGCACTCTAAACATTGTTCGTTTGATAGCATATATTCTTAGCTTTAGTTTAGTATAAAATATGACATAGTTCTTTTAAAAATAATAACCAGGACACCAACGCCATTCTATCAATTCTAGTGATCAGAAAACTTGTGAATATGGATGAAATTGACACACTTTTGGATGATGTATTAAAAAAAATAGGTATCTAAACGTTTTATTAGTATATATTGTATTAAACTATGTCTTAACAAGCTTGAAACTTGTATTATATATTCAGAAAACAAGTTAAAAGATGCCCATGTTACTTGTGATACGCACTGTGGAATGGGCAATGGCCGTATTTGGATCTCCAAGTAACCCACTTGGCAAATTTTAGCATCGCATGGATGGATATCTGCACCCAAAAAAAGAAGCCAAATAAATTCAGATGATAGTGTAATGTGTTGTAAAAGTTAATATCTATGTTTTATTGGGGTGTTAAGTGTATTTTGGACATTATATGCTTCAGGGGAAAAAATCACTGTGTACAGTCGCATAAAAATGCAAGATAGTGGCCTATTTCAAATCCATGTATCCTCACCTATCACGATCATAGTTTCAAGTGTAGCATTTGTTTTTTATTCATTTGAAAACGGTCATTGGTACTGGAAAGTTTATCTTTGATGACCTTTATCATTTTCCTTTGGTGGTAATCATCATAATTATTCTTTATTTAACATTTGTGTGCAGATGATGCCTGATACAGACTGCACAAGGCAGAGGCAGACATCCAAATGTACCAAAATTTGGCCATGAAGTCACAAACACATTGCTTCTGCAACTGTACCACATAAAGGTCCATACACAAGCTTCCTTGTATATTTCCACAACGCAAGACCAGACACCTCATTGAAAAGACATTGCTGTCATTGAAAGCCATAAAGTGGATGAGTGGAAGAGGTTTATACAAATTAGCTCCAATTTGAAGAGTATAGGTAAGTCCAGTTTGTTGTCTCATATTTTAAACAATGATAATTGAACTATTGTAAATTTTAGCACAGGATGCTAATCTTTTTATTTTTAAAACTAACAATAAATAACATCAGTTATAACGGTTTCATTTTGTTTATGATCCTTATTTTTATGTATATGTATTGAATATACATGGCACCGGCATTAAACCTGAAAATGGATAGTGTACGGCTTGACAATGAGAGTATAGAGATAGGGGCACTTATAAGGGCACTTGGGCTGGTATGCTTTTATATTGGTGGTCCATTCTAGAATGTGTTGAAAGGGGGAGTTGAATATGTTGACCAATACAAATATATCCAGTCAATGTTGGATCAGATGAAAGAGTGGGCAGAGGACAATAGTTTACTGCTAAATGAACCCATAAGTGTCTTCCCAGATTTGTCTGTACCTTCGAGCAAAGTTTCTGATGCTCTGACAGAAGAAAACTTAAGTTTGGCTGAAAATGAAGCAATGAAAGAAATCACAAAATCAGCCATGGAGAGAATTATGGCTAAATGTGTCATTGTCACTGAAAGGCAGTTATGTGATTTTTTTTGCCTGGAGGAAAATTTGCTGAAGAGGTGTCCCCAGAGTTAAGGCAAACAATGAAACATTGTCATGTGACAAACTTAGTCTCCGAGTATGAGTTTGGAGACTTGGATTTTAGCCAGTTTCGAAGATGTCATGCTTCTGCCCATTTCCATTTGAGTGTCCAGATGGTTAAGAAAAATAAAACAACGGAGGCGGACATGGACATCTTTTTCTTTTTTTCCCTTTTTATCATCTACTCTTAGGGACCAAATGTTCCATATGCACCAGCACATATGCCCTGACCCCACGAATCACTAAACTAAAATAAACTCAAATTAAAATCAAAACTCGCGTTAATCAAGCAACCACTATCCTAAAGAAAATAAGTATGGTAGAAGAAATTGACTGCAAACTGGGAAGGGGCACGCACTTTGCCCACCTAAACTGCCAGAGCGCATCCAACAAAATAGACATAGTTGGTACCCATCCTGGTATGACCTTAGCTGTTGCCAGTATGTAAAACTCTAACAACCAACTGGTGATCTCCTGTTTTAATTTTCTTTTCAATATCACTGCCATCTTAATTAGGCAGTCTCCTGGCATCAAACCAAAATACAAACTCCCCTCTGCTCGTATTCAGCACTGTGCACAATCTACACACCTGTGGAGTGTATTAATTAATACATCAAGTTGATATAATAGCCCAGCAGCATGTGACATAAAGCAGAGACAGAAAAGCAAACCAAGAAACTCAACAGGTGTGCTCCCACTAATGCCGCCTTACGTCCATTATGATTAGTCCTCACGGTTACATAGTGTAATTGCCAATCGGATGACAGCTTGGTGATTGCACTGTTACAGCTTATTCACACTATTCACGCCGCGGCCATGTTCAAACGAGACCGAGGCCACTCACGCATCTGCGAGGCGCCGCTGTATGAAAAGGAATGTGAATACTTTTTCATCGACCAATACCTCTCGAAATCACTCAAATTTGAGGGTATTCATTTCTGAAACTACCATATTCATCTTTGCATACCTGTTTTCTATATATTGGCCAATTTTCACGAAGATTGGGTGACCCTTGCATGGTGATTTTCCCATTCTTTAATTACACTGTGACTGTCAACTTCAAGTCTGTATCGTTATGGTGATATCATGTACCATGCAGCACTGTCAGTGTAGTTATCTGTGCAACACAGTCAAACAACTAGTCTTAGTAATTACAAATTAATAAAAGCTTTAAAAGGGTTCAAATATATTTTTTAATATATATTAAGAAAGTTATGCAATTTTGAATTTAAGAAAAGATTGGCAGCCAAGGTGAGTGACTTTGTTGACATTGCCTACTGAAAGGCATCTAATCATCACTCAATCTTCATGAAAATTGACCAATAAATAGAAAAAAGGTATGCAAAAATGAATATGATAGTTTCAAAAGTGAATATCTTCAAATTTTACTCCT
>JASIRB010001119.1:0-5000 GCA_030323885.1 Branchipolynoe longqiensis | reverse complement strand
AAGGGAGAGGGAAGTGAGAGGGAAGCGAGAGGGAGAGGGAGGGGAGAGGGAGCGGACAGGTAGGGAGAGAGGAGAGAGGGAGAGAAAGAGAGGGAGGGAGATGGAGAAGGATGGGAGGACGGAGGGAGGGGGGGGGGAGAGGAGAGAGAGGATGAAGATGATGATGAAGAAGAAGATGAAGAAGAAGAACAACAACAACACAAACGATGAGAAGGAGAAGGAGAAGGGGGAGGGGGGAGAAGAAGAGGAGGAGGGGTGAGAAGAAGAGGAGGAGGGGGGAGAAGGAGAAGGAGGAGGAGGAGGATGAACATTCATAGAAGGTTCCTATCGAACACGAGTGTTTTCATAAGGCTAATTACTTGGGTGCCTCATTATGACACTGAGCAGGATCCACAGACGTTTGATTCTGCGGTCACCATGACAACATCCTGCCCAACAAGACGCAATTCAGTAGCAGAGGGGGGAGGGGGTGTGAGAGTGAGAGAGTTTGTGTGTATGTGTGTGTGTTTGTATGTGTGTGTACGTGACTGTGTGTGTCTACGTGTGGTTCTATGTGTATGTGTGTATGTGTATGTGTGCATGTGTGTGTATGTATGTGTGTGGTGTGTATGTACATATCCATGCATGATGCATGATACATGTATGCATGTATTATGTGTGTGTGTTTGCATGCGTGCGGTTTGTATGTGTGTACGTAATTGTGTGTGTCTGGGTGTGGTTCCATGTGTATGTGTGTATGTGTGTGTGTATGTGTATGCATGTGTTATGTATGTACATATCCATGCATGCAGGCATGTATTATGTGTATGTACGTGTGCATTTATGTGTTTGTATATATCTGATTGATTGATTGATTGGTGGTTTCTTTACACCGTGTCGACACCATAGGCCACATTCACGCCGACAATTGTATATCTCTGTGTACCTGTGTATTTCTGTGTGTGCATGTGTGTGTCTGTTTGTGAGTGTCTATGTGTGTAGGTGTGTACCTATGTGTCTGTGTGTGAATGTCTGTGTTGATATGTGTGTATCTACGGGAGTGTGTATGTGTGCATGTATGTGTGTACCTGTGTATTTATGTGTGTGCATGTGTGTGTTTGTTTGTGAGTCTCTATGTGTGTAGGTGTGTACCTATGTGTCTGTGTGTGAATGTCTGTGTTGATATGTGTGTATCTACGGGAGTGTGTATGTGTGCATGTCTGTGTGTACCTGCATACTTATGTGTGTGCATGTGTGTGTCTGTTTGTGAGTGTCTATGTGTGTAGGTGAGTACCTATGTGTCTGTGTGTGAATGTCTGTGTTGATCTGTGTGTATCTACGGGAGTGTATATGTGTGCATGTCTGTGTGTACCTGTATACTTATGTGTGTGCATGTGTGTGTCTGTTTGTGAGTGTCTATGTGTGTAGGTGAGTACCTATGTGTCTGTGTGTGAATGTCTGTGTTGATATGTGTGTATCTACGGGAGTGTGTATGTGTGCATGTATGTGTGTACCTGTGTATTTATGTGTGTGCATGTGTGTGTTTGTTTGTGAGTGTCTATGTGTGTAGGTGTGTACATATGTGTCTGTTTGTGAATGTCTGTGTTGATCTGTGTGTATCTACGGGTGTGTGTATGTGTGCATGTCTGTGTGTACCTGTGAGTTTCTGCGTGTACCTGTCAGTCTGTTTGTGAGTGTGTGTGTCCTTGTGTTGATACGTGTATAGCTATCTGTGTATATATGTGGCGGAGCGGGACGTGGCTCAAGCGTTAGAGTGTCTACCTGTGAAGGTCAGGGTTATCCGATAGATCCTGCTCAGTGGACCCATTTACTGTTTGGGCTATTTTCCATTCCAACCAGTGGTCCACAACTGGTTCATCAAAGGTTGTGGTATGTGTTGTCCTGTCTGTGGGCAAGTGCATATAAAAGACCCCTTGCTGCTATTCGCAGAGAGTAGCCTATGCGGCGGCAGCGGGTTTCCTCCAAAGAAATATATCAGAATGACCATATGTTTGACATCCAATAGCCGATGATGGGAAAATCAATGTACTCTAGAGGCGTCATTAAATGAAACAAGCATTACTGTGTGTGTACATTTGTTTTATTTGTTTGTTTATTGTTGTTTTACGTCCTAACATATAAGGTCATATCAAGACAGGTACCGACTGGTGACAGTGTGCACTCATGGCGACCTGATAGTGCTGCCCTACTGGGAAATCAGGCAGCCAGCACCATGACCTGATATCCCACTCAGTCACATTATCCTGACACTAAGGAAACCAGTCCTTGCCCTATCCTAATAATGCCGAGCGCCTGGCTAGGAAGCGACAAGTATAAATTTGTAAATCATTGGTTTGATTCGACCAGGTGTAAAAATATACGGTCTTTCGGTCATCATAGCGAGCTTAGAATCATATCCATATCTCGAGCAACGGAGTTGGGGACCATTGTTATGTAATACTGATGCAATGTGTGCTCACTCGCTGTGTGACATGGAAATAACTATGTGTAAATGTTATGACGCACAGTGACTGGGATTGCGGTATGATGTCCGGATATTAAGATACGGTTACTAATTAAAGGAATGTTCCCTCCATGCACCAGGAAGAGTGCAAATGGAGCGGGACATGTATTATTGTTTAATGTAACTGTATGACAACTACTTGTCACCATACCCAGCCATTCTGCATACATTATGGACACCACCTGCCCTGGGGTTGAGTGACAGGTGCCCCCTCTTGGGCTGCAGAGGTGTCTGATTGGCTGGCTGTGTGAGCCCAGTCACCCTTGAACTCCTTGCACTTGCTGGACAGACAACACTCACTCTAGAGATACCAAAGGAAGCAGTTCACCTCTGACACCTATAAGACTTAGGTTGAATGGGCTGTAGGCACTGATTTTTACTGAACAAGCAGAAGCTATGTGGGTCTGTGCAGCAGGTTGTAAGTCAGTCAGGGTGGCAGGTCACTAGTAGGTGAACAAGAGTTGTAGCAATAAAGCTCAACCTTATCACTGTCAATCTTGCGTGTCTTGTCTCCCTTTCTTTCCTATGAGTTGTGCTTTGGTATTTAGGGGGGGGGGGGGAGACTAGCAGACAGTTGCCAGGATTTTCCTGATAGTAGTCAGTATAAGTAGAGTAACTGGAAGACGGCCAGAAACCTAGTAATTCTTCACAGGGTTCGAACCCACAAACTCATGGGTTCGGATCCGCCGATCTCACCAAAACAGGGGACGGACGCTCAACTCATTCGGCCATCCCTTCTGGTCGTGTGGTTACATGTGTGTATCTATGTGTCTACCTGTGTGTGTCGGTTTATCTACCAGTGTGTGGCTATGCAGGTAACCGAAAGCTCGGCGAACCGGGCCCGACCAAATGAAACTAATCATAGCAAATAGTTAATTTAGGTACAAGTCAGCCGGCTGACTCCCCAACTATTTTAACATCTCTCGACTTCCAATTATGACTGCTTGGAACACCGAGGAGCAGGAGTTTAAAACAAGACAAACCACACCCCCGGTAATTACAGAAGGCCAGTGTAGAATTACAGTTGGTTGGTTGGTTGTTGGAGTTTTACATCCTGGCAACATATGGGGTCATATCAGGACGGGTACCGACTTGTGACAGTGCGCACTCATGGTGACTTAATAGTCCCAGGCCACCAGTACCATGACCTGATATCCCACTCAGTCACATTATCATGGCACTGAGCTAACCAGTACTTGGCCTATCCCATTAATGCTGAGCTCCAGGCTAGGAAGTGACAAATATCAATTGTATAAGTCATTGGTTTGACTCGATCGGAAACCGATCACCCCAACCCCTGACCTCGCGCACGCGAGGCCTGCGCTCCACCGATTCGGCGACCGCGCCCTGTGTCCTGTCTGGTCATGTGTCCTTAATCATGTCGACATCAACAACATAAGCGAAGAAACCTGTGCTTTGAATCGCTAAACTCAGCTCCCGGAGTCTGACTGTAAAAGAACAATTAAGACGGTCTAGGTGGGCGATCAGTTCCTTTTTATGTGTGTTGTCTTCTCTTCTTTTTAAAGTCTTGCGATCGTGGTCATTTTAAATGTCGCTAATACCCCAGTCACACGAGGCCTGCGTTCACTTACAATTGATCCGCGAACATTTTGCAATTAAATTACGACCATCTTATGACCACCTTACGACTGATCGCCGAGTGCTCTGCGAGCGATCGCCGACTGATCGCCGACCATTTCGGCCCTGTTTGGTCGCAAGGAGGTTGTCGCTGCAGCACCAACAATCTCCTTGCAACCTCTGGCGTCTCCACCGATCGCTGCTCTCAGAACCACAGAAATCCCAGGCCGGCGATGACATCATAATGACGCCATTGTCGACATGGCGACGTATTAAAATAGTTTGTAACAAATTGTTTCCTTTTTGGCACAAGGAGCTCGCAGACTTTTGGTCGCCAAGTGAACGCAGGCCGTCGTGTGACTGGGGCATAAAGCTGCACACTCCGATGAAAGCATCAAATTTTCTAAACCAAAACACTTATTTAGATTTCATTATAGATATCCAATTTAGATGGTTGGTTGTTGGAGTTTTACGTCCTGTCGACATCTAAGGTCATATCAGGATGGGTACCGACTTGTGACAGTGTGCACTCATGGTGACTTTATGATGCTGCCCCACTGGGAGACCAGGTTGCCAGTGTCATGACCCGATATCCCACACAGTCACATTATCCTGATCCTATACTAACCAGTCCTTGTACTATCCTATTAACGCCGAACGCCAGGCTCGGTAGTGACAAGAATCCATTTTGTAATGGCTGGCGCACACCTCCCATTTACGACCTAAAACTGCCCGTTTCGCGCATAAAACTGGGTTTTAGTCGTTATGTGTGCGACCCCCCATGCACACCAGAGCCTTGCGATTCGCGACTTAAAACTCAGTTTTAGGGCTTAAAACTGGAATCTTATAAGATTCGAAAAATGAATCGGCCAGTTTTAAGTCGTAAACGGGTCGCGAGTCGCAGTCAGTTTTAGCACAC
>JASIRB010001953.1:0-50000 GCA_030323885.1 Branchipolynoe longqiensis | reverse complement strand
GAATCATAAACGGGAGGTGTGGGCGAGCCATTGGTCATTGGGTTGACTCGGCTGGGATACACACTTGTTACAAACATACACATATGGTTTATGATACTGATAGGTGAGCGGATGTGTCTCAGACTTCCTCAGCTCCCCTAGCCGGAGGATGATTGAGAGCTTCTTCAACAACCATGGGTGGGTGGGGTGGTGGTGGGGGTGGTGGTGGTGGTGGTGGTGGTGGTGGTGGTGGTGGTGTGGGGGGGGGGCGGGAGATTGAAGGGACGCTGCTTTTCTTACATCCTCTGGGAACCTATTATATAAAGTGGGGGCTGCAACGCCCTACATCCTGACAAGCCTCCGTCAGAAGGTAGACGTGTGTGGTGTGTATGGGTGGGTATCAGTGGATGTGTGCGTGGGCTGGTGTATGTATGTGTATTATGATGTGTGTATTTACTGGTGTGTGTATATATTTGCTGGTGTGTGTATATGTTTGCTGGTATATAGGCATGTGTATGTGTGTGGGTGTGCATGTGTGTATATACAGGTGTGTACGTGTGTATGTGGGTGTGTATGAGTGTGGACAGGTGTATATTGTATGTGTGTATATGTGTGAATCTGAGTGTATGTGTATATTGGTGTATGTGTTTCTGTGTGTATAAGTGTGTCGATGGTTATGCACACATGTATGTGTGTGTTGACAGGTTTGCATAGTGCATATTTGAATGTGGGTGCTCAAGCATGTATACGTGTCTATACACGTGTGTATATACACGTGTACACACACGTGTGTATGTGTATATAGGTGTGTATGTGTACACGTGTGTGTCTGTGTGCACATGTCTATGTGTGTGAATGTGAGTATGTGTGTGCGTGTGTTTTGTCAGTAACATGTACGAGTGTGAATGTGAGTGCACATGTGTGTATGTATGTGGTTTGGTTGTTCGACTTTTACACCCTGGCAACATCTAAGGTCATATCGAGATGGGTACTGACTTGTGACAGTGCACATTAACTGCGACATTATAGTCGTGCCGCACTGGGAAACCGGGCTGCCAACATCATGACATGTTATCCCACTCAATCACATTATCCTGACACTGAGCCAACCAGTCCTTGCCCTATCCTTATAATGCCAAGCGCCTGGCTAAGAAGTAACAAGTATACATTTTTAAGTCATTGGTCTGACACGACCAGGGTTCGAACTCGTGGGTTTGAATCCCACGACCTACCAACACGGGAGACTGTGTGTATGTGCGTATGTGTGTAGGGAGAATAAGTATTATGGGCGAAGGGGGAGGGGGAAGGGGGGGGGGGGAATGGGGTTGGAAACATTTCCCATCATGATGTCACGAAGGACTTGAGTTTAATCAGGATTTAAATTACCTAGATGCGAACGTGTTGGCAATGCTGAAGGCGGATGTGACCTGTAACTGGCTGGCGCTGATTTGGGGGGGGGGGGGGGGGGGGGGGGGGGAAGTTGTGCTAACAAAACGCAACAAACAAACAGGCAAATTGTTCACCTCCTCAAGATGTCAGTGAACTAGTGATAACCATAAAGTGCCTGTCACACCTTACCGGATTGAGTACCGGACACAGCCGGACAAAGAATTTTCTAGTCCGGTGGTGTTCGGTATCAAAATATACCGAAATGTGTCGAAATGTTGCGCTTTCGGTTCAAAGGCCGCCGGACGAAACGGACGCTAAACAGACAAGGAATGTACATTAACGAATAGCCACCGGACGACAACCAAATGTCAAACGGACGGACCGAACATCAACCGGATACGTACCATACTGTTCACGGACACGCAAAAAAAAAAACGGACCAAATTCCCCCAACACCGTCAACGAACAATTCAAGAAGCAAACCGGAGACGTAACGGATGGCTACCGAACATGAACCGGACAAAACGGACTAAACAGACTTAACCCGGACACCAACCATACACGTCAGCCCGGCGGTGTCCGGTAAAAGTTTTGTGCATGTTCAAAACTTGCCACCATACACCAGACAGAGAACGGAAACGCCGGATGCATACCGTATATAAACCATACATTGACATATTTCACCGGACAGTGTCCGTTTTCTATCAGGTACCCCAATCCGGTAAGGTGTGACTGAGCCTTAACGCAAGAAAGCCACATCGGACTATGCAGTTTTAAGTCAACCAGTTCTTGACTTATCCTAGCACCAGCAAGGTAGTGACGGGAATTAACTGTGTACGTGCTTGGTTTGACTCAGTTGGCAGGCAGTGATTTGGGGGAGTTGTACTAACAAGACGCAACAAACAAACATGCAATTGTTTCACTTCCTCAAGAGTTCTACTGAACTATCTATAACCGTAACATAAGAAAGTCACAACATATTACTACCATCGGACTATGCAGTTCTAAGTCAACCATTTATTGTGTTGTCCTAGCACCAGGCAAGGCAGTGAGTATGATTAATTTACTACGTGTTTGGTTTGACTCGGCTGGGGATCGACCCTTTATACATGCACCAAGCAAGGTAGTGACTACAATGAATTCTGCAAGTGTTTGGTTTGACTCAGCTGGGGATCGACCCTTTATCCTTGCATCAAGTAAGGTAGTGACTAGAATTAATTTACTAAGTGTTTGGTTTGACTCGGCTGGGGATCGACCCTTTATCCTAGCACTAAGCAATGTAGTGACTACAATTTATTTTGTATATCTTTTGTTTGACTCGGCTGGGGATCGACCCTTTATCCTAGCACCAAGCAAGATAGTGACTACAACCTGGGGAATGCTCGAATTGGTTCATGTTTCAAGTCCCGACTGGATGCATACTGGTCAAGCATTACATATATCTTGGAGCCAGTGACAGTTGCTACGATCGACCACATCTGAAGAACTGTCTCCATTTCTATTAATTAAGAGCGGCTAACAGGTCCAAGGCCTATTATAGCTGTATCCTATTGATTGATTGATGTTGATTTGAGAGTCGGTGAGTCAGCGGCGGTGGCGCCACCAGCGGAGAACCACAGAACTACGACGCAGACGAGACTGGCATCATTTAAAGACTGGCAACTGAGGAAGCAACGCTGGTTCACCTGCCCTTAAATTCTTCATCCTAACAGCACCAAAGGTCAAAGGTCGATTTCTTACTTGTAACGCATGAGTTCTGCTTTCATCTTTTCTTTTCAATCAAAGAATTGCTTTATCCGATTTTTTAATTGTGTTTCTGTTTCAGATGTTAATCTCTCTGTCACGAGTAGTGAGAATCAGAGAAAACTTGTCCGGCAACTGAAGCCCCCCCCCCCCCCCCCCCCCCGCCCCGCCCCTCGCCATCTTTGTGTTTTCCCATCCAGGGATCTGCGGTAGTAACCGAATTCCGATCGAGTAGCTAGGATTGAGTTGGAGTGGCGGGGGGGGGGGGGGGTGTCTGGATGAAGCTGTGTGCAAAGTCATGTTGGCGCGACCGTGTGTGAGTACCTAAGAGGTTTGGGGGCATGCCCCCCCCCCCCCCCCCGTGCCAAACAAAATTCTGTGCTTTTATTGCATCAACATGGTGCGCTTTAGTGATATTTGGATACAGATTTCACTCATTTTATTTCTGCTTCATTTATTTTTGAGAGGGGGGAGGGGGTTCCAGGGCCGCGTTCAGGGTACGCCTCCGAGGCGACCCGGAGACGTCTTTTTGGCCTGTTTTGCATTAAGGGTACGGCTCGGAGACGGCTCCCTTTTCAGGTAGGAGGCAAAAAGCGCCTTGAAAATGGCTGCTGAATTCAGTGGTTTCAGCCAATCAGAGCTCTTCTTTTCCATTGCAAGGGAGTGGCTATTTTCGAGGCAACCGACTGATTTTGCCGTTACGACTAGCTTGATGACAGGAATTTCTCTGAGACGCCTTCAAGGCGTACCTTGAAAACGGCCCAGGTAACCAGGAAACCCTCCATTATAGCTGTATCCTATTGATTGATTGATTGATAGGAGATCATCAGTCTAAAAATAGTCCCATGTTGGGTTTAAACTTACCTAGAAAGGCGGGTCGCACCTGGGATAGGACGGGGTCCAGGTTCTTCTTGATTAGATCCTGGACGCTTGTGGAACTGAACACCCACCTGTGTAACATAAAGAAATATGTTCGGGTCAATACAATGTCAGGGATGAAAATGAAAAAATAAAAACTGCAGTGAAATTGCACGATGAAAATATGGGTTATGGCAAAGTATTACACATGTTTCAGTGTCACAATTTTGAAGGTGCATTGTTCTACTCTCAAATGGATGAACCGTCCGAAAGTTGCACATAGTGACTCTTCGATATTACTTCTCAAAACCTGTCTCGGAAATAATTAAATTCTTGTTCTAAATATTACATTTACATTTTGTGTCACACCGAAATATAATGTGATGCTCTCCACAGCCATCCTGACTTGCAATCGGGGTCCTAACTGCCTTTCTTTTAATTATGCCTTAAAATTGGGTGTATGTAGAATCCGAGAGAAATAAGTTGGTTTACATCCAGCCAATAGTCAGACTATTAGCTGGGTGACAGTGAGGCACACGACATTATAAACCCTTAAACCTAAAGCTAGGATTCCTTACACACGGTATGCGGCATGCGGCATGCGCATGCGGCATGCGGTATGCGAATGGGAAGATTCCTTATACACGGTATGCGGCATGCGGCAGACGGCACATCACTGGCTATATTTAAAAAATAAAAATAAACAAGTATACTCCATACTGCACTGTATATGGCCTAATATGGCATGTATATCCATGTAACTCTTGGTACTGCAGATGGAGGTTCCTACCTTTATAATTACCAAATTATAGATAAGTATTCATATTTTTGTGGCTCTGGTAGCATTTTTACCAACCCGAACCCCCACCACCACCACTACTGCACTTGGTGTAGATACAGGGCTAAAGACTATCAGTCGCCTCCTCCAGCCTTATATCAATGGACAAATGCGACTGATGCTTTTCTATTCACACCACCCTGTCCCGGCTGTCCGTAATTATCAGTCGCCTCCTCCAGCCTTATATCAATGGACAAATGCGACTGATGCTAATCTATTCGCACCCCCGTGTCGCATGCCGCATGCCGGACCGATCGCTACAGGGACCGCTCGAGTTGTCGCATTCGCATTCGCATACCGTATGTAAGGGTTGCAGCCCATTGACTTCAAGGCGTTTCGATTTTTTGCCGCATTCGCATTCGCATTCGCATTCGCAGATCGCATACTGCGTGTAAGGAATCTCAGCTTAAACCTATACACCCAGATGGAATGGCCGAATGAGTTGAGCGTCCGTCTTCCGTTTTGGTAGATCGTGGGATTCGAACCCACCGGTTCGAACCCTGGTTGAGTCAAACCAATGACTTATACAAATGTATACTTGTCACTTCCTAATCAGGTGCTGGGCATTATTTAGGATAGGGCAAGGACTGGTTGGCTCAGTGTCAGATAATGTAACTGAGTGGGATATCAGGTCATGGTGCTGGTGGTGGCCTGGTGTTCCAGTGGGGCAGCACTATAACGTCACCATGAGTGCGCACTGTCACAAGTCGGTACCCATCCTGATATGGCCTCATATGTTGCAAAGCACGTAAAACTCCAACAACCAGCCAACCTAATCACACTTACAGGAAGTTGTATTTTTATTTTCAACATAATAAACATATTTACCACAAAAAAAGAAAGAGAAAAAAAGAGTTGTTAGCACAATTTCACTGCAACCCAATTCAGAAACAAATGTAGGACTGGAACCTCACGTCATGTTTGGGACATCCGGAACCGTGTGCTCATAAGTTTAAAATGACTTCCATGTGTAGGGCTTATAAGGGCTCTAAGAGTGAAACCGCCCCACTTCCGGCTGTGTAAACACGCCAGGTGCCGGCTTTAGTCCTTCCTCGGGGGTCTGGAGATACTAATTAGGAAGACAATGCGACATGATAGTCCAATCACCCCCCACCCACAATCCTTCAGTCATGACAATTTTTTTAAATGTCACAAACAATTAAACACATCTCCACCCTCCCAACTCTCCCCAACTCAACCCCACACCCACACCCACCAACACACGCATGTTATGCTTGCTTTCTTAATTTGTTTCCAATTCATACCCATGATTGAATCTTAAAGCTGGATAGCCCGAGGAAATATCAAATTTTCAAACCCTAACTTAGATACTGATGCACTTATTAAGCATTTGTTTCTGCGTAGAAGGCAATACTGAGTCAATTTAACAGAACCTGTTACTGCAGAAGTCTATGGCAAGCTTGCCAAAACTAATTGTCCGTGTTTGCACTAAAAAAATCTCAAAAGTTTACCATTTAAAATAAAAGTAACTTTGAACTAATGTAATCGGTAGTGATCGGTCTAATATATTTATCTCAGAAAAAATACCGAAATTCAAAACCTTAACCTCAATGATTTTAATTGCTTCAGCTGAAGATCAGGCGTGGATTATTTTATCATTATTATTTTATTAACAACATTTAATCCACTTTCAATTATGAAAATCCATTTAAAGAGTGGCCCATTTTATTTTAGTTTCACCAAACTTTTTCAATGAGATATCCGTGGCTGTCTTTTCTTGACGGTTGTGGTACGGAGGTGACAATCTTTTTCATGGGCACCAGACGTTTTCAAAAAAACTAAATTATTTTTAAAATACATGACCAGCTCAATTAGTGTGTCCTCCTTAAGGGGACAGTAACATGGCAAACACAACTTTACAGAATCATTATTATTATTATGATTGAATTTGACTATACGGGTTGTGTATATATATGGGTCATTCTCTGAAACTGGCCCCTAATGTGTTGGTAGACACGGCTGGGGATCGACCCTTTATCCTAGCACCAAGCAAGGTAGTGACTACATGGGGAATGCTCGAATTGGTTCATGTTGATTTGAGAGTCAGTGAGTCAGCGGCGGTGAGTCAGCGGCAGTGGCGCCACAAGGGGAGAACCACAGAATAACGATGCAGATGAGACTGGCGTCATTTAAAGACTGGCAACTGAGGAAGCAACGCTGGTTCACCTTCCCTTAATTCTTCATCCTAACAGCACCAAAGGTCAAAGGTCGATTTCTTACTTGGTTATAGTGGTGGATTCGAACCCTGGTCGAGTCAAACCAATGACTTAAAAATTGATACTTGTTGCTTCCTAGCCAGGTGCTCGGCATTATTAGGATAGGGCAATGAGCAGTGGAATGAGGAAGACCGATGGTCCGCGATTGAAATTTCCCCTGCTTAAACAACTATGTACAAACAAAAACAAAAAACAAAAAATGTGTGACATGAAAACCTTCCAAATAATACCAGAAAACATTCCAAATAACAGCAGAATCCATGTTCATATGAAGGTTTCGATGTTATGCGTATGTCTGTGTTGGAAAAAAAACTAAAAACTACTTAATCTTTTTTTAAATCTTATACCTTTAGGATCATTCTCTGAGTATCCTACGGCTGTTCTTTGTAGTTCTACGTGCGATGAAGTTCATATTTCGGGAACTCAGCAGGTGGAAGCTATTTCTCTCAGTGACCGACATACCCACATCGCCATGAAAGTTATTTCATGTAAGTTACCTTGCCGTCCTGATATGAACATAGATGTTGCGAGGCCGTAAAACACCAACAACCAGCCAACCTTGTCGTGTAAGTGGTTTGGGGGCGGTTTCAATACAGTAACCTAATCAGAACACTGATTTGGTGTATTTGGGTCTTACGTCCTAGCAACATCTAATGACACATCAGGATGGTTATCGGCATAATGCAGTTCAGACTCGTGGCTTATTTAGAGTGCTGCCCCACTGGGATATTGTGCGCACCAGCACCATGACCCAATATTCCACTCAGTCACATTATCCTAGTAAAACCCGTTGATGACATTCAGAAGTGTCGGATCCTGATGTAGAAACATGTATGTCAGAGCTAAGACGCCATTACAGGAGTGTGGTGGTGGTGGTGGTGGTGTATGGTGGTGATGTATGATGGTGGTGTTGGTGTGGTGTAGTGCGGTGGTGGTTTTAGTGGTGTGGTGATGGTGGTGGTGTGGTGATGGTGGTGTGGTGGTGGTGGTGTGGTGGGGATGGTGTGGTGATGGTGGTGGTGTGGTGATGGTGGTGTGGTGGTGGTGATGGTGTGGTAATGGTGGTGTGGAGTGGTGTGGTGATGGTGGTGGTGATTGTAGTTTTAGTGGTGGAACTGGCTAAAGTGCCTGTACTGGAGTGTGGTGATGGTGGTGGTGGTGGTGGTGGTGGTGGTGGTGGTGATGGTGCTGATGGTGGTGGTTGTGGTGATGCGGGTGGTGGTGTGGTGGTGGTGGTGGTGGTGGTGATGGTGCTGATGGTGGTGGTAATGGTGTGGTGATGCTGGTGGTGGTGATGCTGGTGGTGGTGATGCTGGTGGTGGTGTGGTGATGGTGGTGTGGTGGTGGCGGTAGTGGTGATGGTGATGGTGGTGGTGATTGTACTTTTAGTGGTGGTACTGGCTAAGGCGCTAGTACAGGAGTGTGGTGATGGTGGTGGTAGTGGTGGCGATATATGGTGGTGATGTATGATGGTGGTGATGGTGTGGTGATGGTGTTGTGTGGTGTAGTGTGATGGTGGTGGTCGTGCATGATGGTGGTCGTGCATAGTGGTGGTGATGGTAGTTTTAGTGGTGGTACTGGTGGCAGCGGCGGTGGTGTGGTGATGGTGTGGTGATGGTGATTGTGGTGGTGTGGTGATGGTGGTGGTATGGTGTGTTGTGGTGATTGTAGTTTTAATGCTGGTACTGGTAGTGATGGTGGTGGTGGTGGTGGTGGTATGTGGTGGTGGTGGTGGTGGTATGTGGTGGGGAAGTGGAGGAGGAGGTGAGTCTAGTGGAATCATGTCAGGGTCAGTAGGACAGGCAGACATAGCCCAGCCAGAGCGAGCGAGAGAGGGAGGCGGGGGCATCTCATTCGGCACACACCCACTGGTAACCGGCGTCCGCGGGGGCCTGCGCCGACAGAGAGCGCCGCGAGAGGGCAGAGCTTAGCGCGGGAATCCATAACGTAATAATAATATCCCTTGTTTGTTTGTTCTTGGGGAGTTTTCAGTCACATTGGTGCGCTGAAGGCTGCAAATCTGCAGCACTGTATGGGCACCGCTGAAAGTGGTCCCATGTGGTCGGGAGTTGGCTTCCGATGGGTAGTCGTCAGAGAAATTAGGGGTGTGGGGGGGAATAAGGAAAAAGGCAACCTAAGAGTCCAACCACAGTCCTCTGAGAGGGCCGGGGGAGGCTAGGCCCTGGGCCATACCAGGACGTGCACTGACTTGTGACAGCGTGCACTCATGGTGACTTTATAGTGCTGCCCCACTTGGAAATCAGACTGCCGGCACCATGACCTGATGTCCCACACAGTCATACTCACATTATCCTGACACTGTGTGCCCAGTCCCTACCCTGACCTCATAATGCCAAGCGCCAAGCAACAACAGGTACCTATTTTATAAGTCATTGGTTTGACTCGACCAGGATCCAAACTTCAGTCCCTCCAGATTCATCAGTGTGTACAGTAAGTCCGGCCAAGGCCAGAGGAAGAAGTGAAGTGAGGATGGAATTAGTTAGGCAGTGGGTGGGGTTACCTGTTAGTTGTTAGTGAAAATTAGTGGTTAGTTGGTAGTGGTGTCAAGTCAGGTATGGGGACCAGGTGGGGCTTCCTAGTCCTCGGTGTCAGGGTCTGGGTGACCGACAGTGTTGATGATAGCTGCGTTCTGGATAGACACGAGCAAGTGCGTTCCAGGATGACTTGGAAATCCTGGAGAGGATGGCCAGAGTGACCCTATTGTCACTGAGTTGGCGGTCAGAGTCCTCCATGAAGTCACTGATGGCAGATCTGTCAACGGCGCCAGATGAGGCGAGTATGTGGGCCACATTGAAGATCTTAGTGCTGCAGGGACAGCACTGGAGGTTGGGGACATCAATCCAATGCTGATAGCCAGTCCTGAAGAGGTTGACGGCGACTTGGGTAGAAGCAGGAAGGCCAACTGGATGGGGGATGTTAGTTCTGACCCGGGTGTACCAGAGCCAGCTTATTGAATAAGGGTTCCATATTTGTTCCTTCTGAGTGGCGTGTTCCCGGAGTTTGGCGGTGGCTCGAGAAGCGGCGGCAGTAAGTTTGGAGATGGAGGGAGGGATGGCTGTCTCAACATCTGTTCGGTTGGCACCAGCTAGAACAGCACAGTCGGCCTGGTCATTACCATAGAGTCCTATATGGGAGGGGACCCATAGCAGGACTGCGTTGAGGTGTGCCTGATGTCTGGTCGAGATTATAATCTGGATCACGTCGGCAAGGGAGTGTAGGGCATTTGGGCGGGTGCTCTCTTTGATGGCATTCAGAGAGTCGGCAATGATGATGGCACTAGAGTTGTGTAATATCCCATATAAATCCATCCCCCACCCTACTCGCACCCCACCCCACCATTCTCACATCCCACCCCACCCCATCCCACCATACTCACACCCCACCCCACAATACTCACACCCCACCCCACCATACTCACACCCCACCCCACCAAATCTGCCGCACTTCACCCACACACCCAACCAACACATACATACACAAATGCATATGCAGACAGACATATACATATATATATATATTTATATATATATATATATATATAGTATAGTTATACGAGTCTTACCTTGGTACAGATGATGGATAACTGTTGTTTTACCGAGGTATAAGCCTCGGATAGATGTGGGCTAGGGAGAGAGGTAAGCACGTCCGGTACCAGCAATCTTAACCTACTTATTGAGGATAAAAATGACTTTCAAACAATGGATACCATTACTTTACCGAAAAGGTACACCAACGGAATAGATGTGGCAGGGTGTGGCGGGAGGGCCCTAGCCCACATCTATCCGAGGCTTATACCTCGGTAAAACAACAGTTATCCATCATCTGTACCAAGGTAAGACTCGTATAACTATACTATTTTACCTCGGTAAACAGCCTCAGGCTAGCCTCAGGCTAGGGAGACCTTTACATAATTCATTTTTATCCTTAATATCATTCTTTCTTATTATTATAACATTCTAAATTTTTGTTCTCACCTATTCTTGTTAGTTGGCGAGAAGACGCTTTGCAACGCCGGTAGGCTTTTCTAGTCGTTTATTATAATGTTTTGCAAACGACTTAGCCGTCTTCCAGCCTGCATGCGCTAGTATTCTTTTCACAGAAATACCAAGCACCCGTGCCTTGGAGACCATGGCTCCTCTAGTTGAGTGGGAAGAGTATTTACTCGTATCCACTCCAGCCAATTTCAACACCGTAATTGTCCATCTGGCAAGTGTGTCTCGTGAAATCGCCTTATGTGGCTTTATAAAGCTCACTAATAGTTGTTGTGATGCACGTAAATCCTTTGTCTTGTATATATAAGCCCGTATGGCCGACACAACACATAATTTCCGATCATTCGGAAAACAGTCTAAGTGAACCGTTGATAAAGGGTCACCTAACGTGTTCGATTTAAGCAATTTTTCTAAATCAAACGTAGCTTGTTCCTTGTCTATTTCTAATCCAGTTAAGGATAAAGCAACAATCGTCTGTCCTCTGTGTCCGGTTACTAACAATAACAGGACCGCGACCTTAAAACCTAACTGTTTTATATCTAACCACGAGTTGTGAGGCCAAGCCTGAAACAACTTAAATACTATAGAAACATCCCAAAACCGACTATACTTTGGTTTTGGAGGATTCCTTTGATAAATTGAACGAAGTAAATAACAAATAACATAATGTTTTCCAACTGTTTCGCCATCAATTCTAGGTAATATAATTGATAACGCACACCTCGCCGCATTAATCGATCCAAAGGAAAGTCCTTCATCCTCTAGAGAACGAAGAAACCGAGCTACTTGTGAAATCTTTGGATTTGTTGGCTAAACTTTCATTAACAAACAATGTACACCCCATTTCTTTAAATAGGTTGTATACATTTTGACAGTTCCTGGCCTCCAGGCATCCGATACTATCCTATCCTCAGTAATTCTGTCCAATCCAAATTGCTGTAGCTGCTTCCTTAGAAAAGGAATGCCAATAGGGGCGTCGTTGACACGTCGCCGTGAACCACTAGCGGTCCGTGGTGCGTCAGATTCCCGAGTTTTCTTGGGAATCGTATATGATCTTTTGCCAGTTGTGAAACTGCTGGCAGCCAAGGTTGCGTGTCCCAATCGGGCACCACCAGTATCGCATGTGTCCCTTCCAAGCCGATTTTTCTCACTACTCGGCTGATAATGCTAAATGGTGGGAAAATATAAAAATAATTATTTTCCCAGGTAATAGCAAACGCATCTACTTTCCAAGCATCCGGTTCAGGATGCCAAGAAACATAACAGGGTAACTTGTTATTATTTCGTGATGCAAACAAGTCAACTTCAGGTGTACCCCATTTTTCACAAACGAAGTTAAACAAAGGTGTAGAGAGAGACCACTCTAAATGGTCATGGAAATTTCTACTTTTATAATCTGCAAGTGTATTTTGTGACCCTGGAATATGCGCTACAGTCAGCCAGACTTGTTGAGCCTGTGCCCAGTTCCAAATCAGTTTAGATAACTGATTGCAAGACTTTGATTTGGTTCCACCCATGTTACGAATATATGCCATGGCAGTAGTATTATCAGTTAGTATTCTAACCTGTGATTTATTTATCTTTACTAAACTACGTAAGCCCAGATAAATAGCACGCAATTCTAGTGCATTAATATAGTCTGATTTTTCATCATCAAGCCATCTACCTCCTGTTGTGACCCCATCTCGATGAGCTCCCCAACCTTCTAACGAAGCATCAGTAGTAATTACTGTATTAGGTTCCGCCATGCGGATTGGATTTGGTGAACTTGCTATATGTTGCATCCACCATCCAATATCCTGTAACCCTTCTTGCGAAATAAACATCTTTCGCTCAAACTTAAAAATAGCCTTTAGTTTCTTGTTAACGCTAAATTTTTATCTATTTCTAGCGACTTAATATGGGCCTTCCCATATAACACAGCAGGTGCATATGATGTCATTATGCCAATAAGAACAGCAACCTGTCTAATTTTAGGCTTTGATAACTTAAAAAGCTGAGTTGCTGTAGTCATAAACTTAATTAGTTTTTGTTCTGTTATCGACACTGTAAGGGACTGTGTATCCAAAATAAACCCTAAACATTTGAGTTGTTTTGTTGGTTTAAACACTGACTTTTGTCGATGTACATAAAACCCCAATTTAGTGAGTAATGCACATAAATCCTAGTGTGCATTCACACACCAATTTGGTGTTGAAGCTATAATAAAAGAATCATCTATGTATGGAAACATTATGTGACCTTTCCTCGCCATTACCGAGAAAACAGGTTTAAGCAATTTAGTAAAAAAACGTGGCGCACAAGCTAAGCCATTCGGCATGCAGGTAAACTCATAGAGTTGGTTATCCCAAATAAAGCGAAGAAATTTTCGGTATTGTTCCATTATGGGAAGCGTATAATATGCATCCTGTAAATCAACACTAGCCATCCACGCATCTGGTGTAATCAGATCTCGTGCCGTATCTAGAGAGAACATTTTAAAATGTCGATATTCCACCCTTTTTATTAAGGATTGTTAAATCCAGGATCATTCGAACATCACCATTAGGCTTCGGTCTCGAGAAAATGTTTGAAATAAACTGTCCTGAACAGTGTGTCACTTTTTGTATAATTCCTTCCTCAAAGAATTTATGTACCTGTTTAGTTAGTGCGTCTCGTTCAACTGGTTGAATGTTATATGGAAAAGGTATTATACTTTGTACAGGAATTTGTGTAAAGGGAATTTGAACACCCCTAACTATTTCTATAATTTCTTGGTCACTAGTAATTTTGTGCCACTCAGAAATATGATTCCTAATATTACCAGCCACCCAGCCACAAAGTTGCTTACAGTTTGTGTGTTTTTCGAGGCTGCAAGGACTTGCAAAGTCTGTGTTTGCACCTCTACTTGGACCCTCCCCTGGGGAAGGGTCTCGATGAGCTGAACCCTCGACCTAATGGCCGTATGGTGTTGTCGGTGTAGCCTGGGCGCGCACCCCGGCCCCGAAAGACTTGACCCAAGTTTGAACCCGCTCTGGTTCCTCTGGTGAACCGTCTTGGACGAAAATCCCCTCGTGACTTTTTAAAACGAGGAGATTCCTGCCTCTTACCATCCATGTTTCTGCCACTCTTGGCTGCAGTTTCTACCTCTTTAAAGAGGTATTGTAGTTGACCACCAAACATTTTGGTGTTATCCAAAGGTTTACCTTTAATGGGCTCTGGCGCAAGAAAGAGCGTAAACTCCTTCCCATCATTATCCGTAACCTTTTTAGAGCGAGCTACTTCCTTGCCCGCATCTGTGCAAACCGACTTGAAGACATTCTCATATCTCCGATACGACAAGTAATTTCCTGCCGCTGCTAACATCGCAATGGCCTTATCCATAGTTTTAGCCAAAGATGTAAACTTATTTTCACTTTGCATTCTGTTTGCCACAGGATAATAGCCGTTAGGGTACCAAGCACAGCTTTATGCACAGTGTGCAACACACCCTCAAACTTCTTACGATCGTCCGTCATGTTGACATCCCGATCCATCTCTTTAATAACAGAATTAGGAACACCTTTAATACCTGTTAACTCCTCTCCTAACTTGGAGATAACCTCCGCCGGTTTAAACGTGCGGAAATGACCATTCACAGTCTCACGCATAAGCGTAGTAGTTTTAACTCGCTTAGCCTTTAGCTTCTCCACCTTCTTAGCCCTTTAGTACCAATGTCAGCAAAGACACCTTCATATACCGTGTCCGAATCCGATTCCGTAGAAGTGGAATCTTTGGACGAATCAGAAGAAGAAGAATAAACCCTTTTCTTCTTCTTCCTCTTGGACTTGATCTTTCGCTTTTTGCGAAACCCAGTCTTGCTACGCTCCCTGGTGAATTCATCACCAGAAGAAACCACATGTTTCTTCTTCTTCCTCCGTTTAGGAGAAGGAGAAGGAGCCCTCAGCTCCAACACCGAGTCAGTGTCCGAGTCATCCTCAAACTCTGCTTCTTCTTGAACACTCGGTCTAAGCCGTTTCAACGACTGCGGCGGTTTCAAAGCCATAATATGACTTTCCATCAACGCAAAGCGAGCCTCCCAATTGGAGGTTGCTGCCACATCAGGATCCTCATCCAACTCGGAGAGTATATGCTGCCCGGGCTGTGTCGCAGGCACTGCCGACAACACAGGTGAAGAGTCGTAGTCCCACTCGGGACACGCCCCTCGGCTGCCGGTGCACCGCGCTTACTCCGCTTCGTGGCCATCGAGAACCGTAAACAAAGAATTTTTGTCAGTCTCGGTATATATGTATGTCACAATTCAGTTATTTCGAACTTCATTGTACATCTAATGGTGTTAGAGAACGTGTTTATACCGTTATAACACAGGCGTAATAAGCTAAATTTGTGCGTGGATTGTGGGTCAAGCCCAAATCTATACGCGGGGTCGGGACCAGTGTATCGGCCCGCCCATCCCTCTGTTCCGCACACTTCTCCCACCTGTGACTACTACGTCAACAAGTTGGAGAAAATGCTACGAAACTCGGAGAAACGCCTGAAAAAGTTTGTCTAGGGGAGTCTATAAAAGAAACCCAGGAGCATCTCCATACATAACTCTCTATTAGAGTACGAGAGAATTTCCATTTGAGATAGGACGAAACCCGCATCTCTACCCAAAGTCACACGGTGACAGGGGTGTTGACAGAACCGCTAATGACCGGTTTGGTTCCTTCGAGAAGGACTCTAGAGCGTTCTATCCTTGGTTTTTTATATAACCATATAACTCGTCCAAAATGGACCAACGAAAGTCTAAACTTTCCATAATGATGCTGTAATGCATCATAATTAAGCTAACCACAGTTTTTATTCTACTTACTGCGTTTTAGCATGTTTGTAGATTAAATTTGTCCAGTCCTCCACAACAACACGTTATCCACTCGTGCGTTGTGTATGCTAATTGCTGGTACCTCACGTGCTTCCTTCTCCCTAGCCTGAAGCTAGCTAGAGGCTGTTTACCGAGGTAAAATATATATATATATTTGTTAGATTAATATTTAACGTGAACCGCTCTAATATATGCTGCTTTAGTGGGATTAATTTGTTATGATTCTTCATTATTAAGATGCGTAAAATTCAGCCACTTGCAATCATTTGCTTGTGAGGGTCGCTTGAACCCAAATGTGATACACCATTCCTATACTATCTAGGTCGTGCTACTGCATGTTGAAGATGATGTTAAGGGGAAATCCACAGGGAAATGAGCAATGAGAATAACAACACATAAATTTGATATCTAGATTCAAATGTATAATGGAGCTTAAATTTGGAAAATATCCTGATTTTATCACATTAAGTACCTTTAGTAGAAACCATGAATTTCTGAGGCTCCGCTACTGGAAAGTTATGCTAGGTACACACCTACCGTTTACGACTCGCGCACTAATGCTAGGTATACACCTACCGTTTACGACTCGCGCACTAAAACTCGCGACCCGACCCGACCCGACCCGCTTAAAACTGAAAACGGGCCGATTCATTTTTCGAATCGCGAATCGCAATTGTAAGGAAGCACTTTTAGCCCTAAAATTGAGTTTTAAGTCACGAATCGCAATCGGTAGGTGTGCTAGGGGAGTGCACACCTCAAGACTTTTGGGCAATTTTAGATCGAATACGGTAGGTGGGTGCGGAAAAACGGTAGGTGTGTACCTAGCATTAATATTATTGTGGTAGTCTGTACATGAGCTCCACAACCCTGCGGTGGCTGCAAAGACTACACTGCATACCTATGCAGTTACACCGCGGTAGGTGGCAGCACACTAGCCACTAGCCCCCCATCCCCACCCCCACCCCCTATAGAGGCGATGTGGGACCTAGCGAGTTAGGGGGCTGGTCACTTGACTGTGGATGCTGCATTGAATAGATTGACAAGTAATAAACGTCTGAAGCATACATGGACTTATCGTTCATCTGTGTGTGTCTGTGTGAGTGCGAGATCCGGGAACGGCCGACATCGGCCTATCACATTAGTAAGGTGTTGTTTGCTTGAGCTGGGTACAGCTGGTGCTTATAGGTATAGGATGTCCATCAACTAGGCCAAACTTGCAAGTCCTGCAGCACTATGTCTACTTCTCTTTAGACTCCACCTCCCATATTACATGCTATGCTTGGTGAGTGGAGATATTGATTTAATACTCCATGGGAAACGCTAGACTCCTGATTATCTTGTATTCAGATAACTGAAGCAGACTTGCCTGCAACCTGTCCAGCAGCATATGTCTAGAGATGAGCTCAGATTGCATGTATTTGATTGATTACTTGTTTGTTGGTGGTTTACTTCCTCACAGCATTGAAGGGCATATCAAGATGGGCATATACAAGTGTGCATATCATGACAGTGCACAGTATATGGTGACTGCATAGTGCTGCCATGCTCGAAAAACAGGCCACTGACACCTTGTCGCACTATTCCACATTGTCCTGATAGTGTGCAAACCAGTCCTTGCCATGCTCTTTTAATGCCGGGCGCAAAGCTAAGGAACGACACATATCAATTATGGACGTCATTGGATTGACTTGGTAGGGGTTCAAACAAATGCCTTCCAACATGGTATGCCATCCATATGCCAGCCATCATTCTTACTGATGCTTCTACCCTCTTCTCCCGTGATGCGCTTAGAGCATGAGGCATGGAAACTTCTAGTTCTAGTTGACCTTAAAGAAAAGCACACCTATTGATGAATATTTAATTGTTATTGATGATAGACCAGAATGTCCAGTATTTCAGAGATTACCATAATTGCATACATTTTAGCAACAATCCTACAATAGTACTAGCGGACACAGTGGTCGAACCGGTAGAATGCTGGTCTCCCATGCGGGCGATTCGGAGTTCGATTCCTGGTCGAGTCAAACCAATGACTTACAAAATTGATATTTGTCTGTTCCTAGCTTGGCATTCGGCATTAAGAGGATACAGCAAGGACTGGAGTAGATCAGTGTCAGGATAATGTGACTGAGTGGAATACCAGGTCATGGCGCCAGTGGCCTGATTCCCCAGAGGGGACCAGTATAAAGTCACCATGAGTGTGAACTGTCACACGTCGCTACTATTCCTGATATGACCTTAGATGTCACAACAACCAACCATCTTACACTAAGTTACACTACCTGATTATTGTATATGACCAATCAGCTAGACCAGACGGGATGGCCGAATGAGTAGACGTCTGTCTCCTGTTTTGGGAGATCGAGAGATACGAACCCATGAGTTTATGGGTTCCAATCCTGGTCGAATCAATCCGATGACTTAACAATTTATACTTGTCATTTCCTAGCCAGGCACTCGGCATTATTAGGATAGGGCAAGGACTGGTTGGCTCAGTCTCCGGATAATCTGACTGAGTGGGATATCAGGTCATGGTGCTGGCAGCCTGGTTTCCCAGTGGGGCAGCAGTATAAAATAGCCATGAGTGTGCACTGTCACAAGTTGCTACCTGTCCTGATATGACCTTAGATGTTGCCAGGACGCAACAATTCCAACAACCAACCATCTCACAGTAGATGATTATTTGATATGACCGATCGGCTACAAATAGATAACACGCACCCACTTGGCCTAATTATAGCTGATGTGGACGTGTGGTCCCACCTAGATAAAAGATTCACCCTTGTAGTACATGGGTGAACGACAACGTAGTGTAAATACGGGCGAAAATAGCTTTAGTATGGAACATGAAGTAGAAACTGTGGTTCCAGAATCAAATGGTTACATATATAGGCACAGAGTTGGTGAAATGTGCGAGAATGCAAAAAGACAAGATGGCGGCGCTAGAACGCCGTCAATTTCACTTCGAAATCTTATTAAACTAGATATTTGATTATATTTTTCAACTCAAAGGTAGTGGGTAAATATGAAGACATATACAAAGAATAAATGTTGCTTCTTAGATTGTGAAATTAGGCTCTCATAAAGACTCATTAGCCCGATTTGTTGACCGTTTTTATATAAATTATAAGGCTGGTTTTCACCCGTGTACTGCAAGTACCGGGTGAATCCTTTATCTAGGTCCCACCGTGCCCGGCACACCAGCCATTTGCACATAGCTTATTTGTTGGATGCTTTTTGGAGTATTATGTCCTGGCAACATCTATGGTCATATCAGGACGGGGACCGACTTGTGACAGTGCACACTCTTTGTGAATTTATAGTGCTGCCCCACTGGGAAATCAGGCCGCCAGCACCATGACCCGATATCCCACTCAGTCACATTATCCGGACACTTAGCTAAGCCAGCTCTTGCCCTATCCTATTAATTAAGTGCCGAGCACCAGGCTAGTATGGTCTGATAGTGAGGAAGTGACAAGCATCAATTTTAAAGTCATTGGTTTGACTGGAACCAAACTCCTGAACTTCCGCACGCGAAGCCCGCGCTCTACCGATTAGGCCACGCCGCCCGGTATCGCACATTGCTTGCCAACAGTTCTGCCCAAGCTCCGTACCTTAAAGGGCTGTCACATTACGACACATCGCACCAAAGTATGCCGACATGTGTGATTTATGGCCACTACGTTGGGATACGTCATTATACGTTACTAGTGTGTTAGGCGCTCATTGGTATACATCAATGTATGTCGAGGTTTGTTGAGATACCGCATCGCGCATCAGGGGGTCGCAAAGTTGTGTGCATGCACAAACTTTCAAGGTACGACAACGTTCCACAACGTGTGGATTTTACGTCGGCCTTACATTATGTACACGTTAGGCATATGTCGATGTATGTTAGACATACTTTAGACAAACGTTGTTCACTAGATTGCACTATGTTGCACTACCTTGACCTATGTTAAAGGTAGTGGGAATGTACAGCCTGCATACTGACACTGTATGGATAGCGTACGTCTACCGTTTGTCTATTGTATGTCTACCATATGTCCTCCATATGTCTACCGTACATCTACCATACATCTACCGTATGTATACCATACGTCTACCATATGTCTACCATTAGGTACTCCAAAGTGATTATTTTTTCAACAGGTCAGTATTACAAGTTATATATCTATACAAATCTTTTAAATCGGATCTCAATGATATAAAAATCATTAGATCGATTGAATAGCTGCAAAGTTATGAGTGTTTAAAGATTGAATTTGTTACCCCCATTTGTACACATTTCCAAATTAGCCAAATCTTGGTTTTTAGGATCCCACCTGGAAGCTATTTTGCATATGATCTGCCCAATATTAAGGAATCTCATTCTCTATAGTACAAATAAGAAGTTCAATTTTTACAGACCATCACTGTTAGTATTCTGAAATTTCAATTCAAACTTGCTAAATTCCATAATTTCCAGCAACCACCAATAATAAATTCAGTAAAATTAATAAAAATAGCATAACTCCCGTTCTAATTGTCCTATCACTGCAATCTTTATACCAAAATAACCAGAATTAAAGGCTCTACATGGTGACATAATTGTCTAACTGATCAGAGAAAGAAAGACAAATTCACTTTTAGGTATCGCAAGCTGACAATAGCCACATTCTTGCAGCAGTCACTTCTCAGACCAACCTTGACGAGCATGATATAAATCTCAACCAAATATTGTTCTGGTTAGGGAGAGGAAGACTGGAGCTTTCTGATGATATAATTTTCAGCACGATCCTAATCAATTTTCAAGGATGATTGATGTCTTAAAGTTTTCACTCCTTCAGTTCAATCAAATTCCCCACTTAAAAACAGCCATGCTTGATACGCTAATGAAGCCTAGTTTCTTCTCTGTCTTGAATTGGTGGTTATTTTTAGCTCTGGTCAATGTGCTCACCAAGGTATCAATTTTAGGGCAGTTAGTAGCTCAAACTGGATGAAAACAAACTTGGTGAGCATGCACAGAGCTGCCGATGGTACCCCCAAACAAGTTTCCACCTACTCTAATTTATTTCATAATGCTAACTAAAAATCAGATACCCTAAAAGACAAAAGAACAAGCTTTATTTTCCTATAATCTTTATTTCAAATGAAGCACAATTAGTGGAGATTGAAGTGTTTTAAAAAGGGTTAAAATAGTTCAAATTCCGAGCTGCGGACACTGTATACACCCACTTTGGAGTACCTACTACCATACTTCTACTGTACGTCTACCATTTGTTTAGCGTTTCTCCAGCATGTCTTGATGTTTGTAACATATGAGGCGTAGTTCTGGTGATTGAATAATTTATATAATGTTCACCGGGGTTCTGTGAACGTACCGTGAGCATAATTTGAGCATTTTTTGCCCGGAAGCACATTAATCATACGTTGGTCATACGTTGGCCATATGCTATGTATACAGTATGTATACATCCAACTTTGCCCCCATGCAGAAAAGTTTGACGCTTCTCGACGTAAAAAAGTGAATTTAGACGTTGGCCACACGCTTGCAAGATGTGTTGTAATGTGACAGGGCCTTTAGTTTGCATGTTTGTGATTGTGTTACCGGGTGCGGATTGCATCATTTATATCATCTACACTTAGCGTGAGTGTTATCGCGGAAAGAAGCTCAATCCGAGAAGTTATCACATCTATTACAAGCCAGCCTATTAAAGTTTCATATGGCGATCGCTTAGAGTTCCATCATCGTTTCCAGACAAATATATTTGTCAGAAACAAATATTTTTTCAGAAAAGTATATTGTCATCAAAGGGGGAGGGGGGTATGTGCTGTCCTGTCTGTAGGAAAGTGCATATAAAAGACCCCTTGCTGCTTAACAAAAAGAGTAGCCTATGTGGCGGGAGCAGGTTTCGACCAAAGAAATATGTCAGAATAACCATATGCTTGACATCCCTATAGTCGGTGATAGAAATTGATGTGCTCTAGAGGCGTTGTTAAATAAAACAAGCGACCTGTACAGGATCACAGCGACAACACTAGTGCCTTTCAGCAGATGTAACCATGCCGGACGGTGAGTTACTACCACCAAGGCTAATAAATATTAAATTGCCTTCAGATGGTGGATTGGTAGTGCACCTCTTTTACAAAGCACCTCTATATAAGGTCAAATTACCTCAAATGTTCCTAGAACATAAACCCAAATAAATTACATCCGCAGTGGAATGTTCAGTCAAAGAGCAGGTCACCAATGGTGACCTGCTAAAACTGCTGGGGCCAACACTGCTAATCACTCCAAGGTCAAGGTCGATACGATCACCCTGAACACGCCATGAGGGCAGGCGTTCATCGACAAGCAACGCGCATGCGCAGTCAGTGGGCGTCGGCAAGCCGCCGTGGGTGGGTGGGGTGGGGGTGGGGGGGGGGGGGAGACTCACCGGCCCGCTCCTAAGTGAGGGTAATGGCCTGGGTGGTGAGTTGAAAGGTGGACAGTTAGGGGCTGCGCCGAGTGAGTAGGGCGGGGCACTCAACAGGTGGGGAAGGTTGGTTGGTTGTTTGTGGTTTACGTCCTGGCAACATCTAAGGTCATATCAGGATGGTTACCGACTTGCGACAGTATCCACTCATAGCAATGTTATAGTGCTGCCCCACTGGCAGACCAGGCCACCAGCACCATGACCTGATATCCCACTCAGTCACATTATCCTGACACAGAGCCAACTAGTCCTTACTCTATCCTAATAATGTCGATTGCCTGGATAGGTAGCGACAAGGATCAATTTTATAAGGCATTGGTTTGACCCGACCTTACTCTAAAAAAGGTTCTATATGATAAAATGGTGCTTTCGAGATAATGAGGGCTGATGCTGTGTAACTGCATGACAGCAAAACGGATAAAATAATATTGTGTTTAATATCAATCAATCAATACTTCCGTCCTCTAGTCGAGGGTTGAATGCAATGGTTCTCCACTTGTCCCAATGGTGTGCTGTTCTGATAGACTGAATAATTCAAGCCTGTCCACTGTAAAATATTTGTAAACCATGATGTTCTTGGTCTCCCTCTCCCTCTGCTGCCATTCACCTTCCCTTCCAACAATGTACGGTATATTGAACTCTGACAAATGATGTGGCCAAAATAAATAAGTTTCTTTGTCTGTATATTGGCAAACAAGCTTTTCTTATTTTTAATTTTTCTGAGAACTTCTTTGTTGGTGATCTTCTTTGTCCATGATATTTTCATCATCCTTCGATAAGTCCACATCTCAAATGCTGCTAAACGTTTGTACATTTTCTTAGAGATTGTCCATGTCTCAGCCCCATACATTAGAGTAGACCACACATAACACTGAAGAATACGCTTCCTTGTTTGTATTGTGTTTAATATATCTCAGTGAAAAATACCAGTTGAGAAACAGTTGTGTAACTGCATTATAGCCTTTTGTACATAGAACATTTTTACTTCCATAACACCAATTCGGTCACTTTGGCAGATAGAACCTCAGATAGAAGGTCACGAGTTGTTGTAGGGTGTGGTGAGTGGAAAAGAAAACAGTGTAGTACTAGTAGCAGTATTAAAATGTGTGGCTTGCACGCTCGCTGTTCAGAGAGGAGACAAGTGATAAGCCAACGACAGCTGTTTGTTTGTTTGTTTGTTGTTGTTTACGTCCTAGCAACATTTAAGGTCATATCAGGACGGGTACTACAGGTGTGAAAGTCCACTGGCCAATTCGGTGTATGAACAGTGGACTCATCCATCTACCGAAAGTTGAGTCCAAGAGCAGAGCGGGCTGCAGTAGGAGGACTCGGAGATGCGTGGTCCCCTCTGAATCATATTTCTTGTTTTGTTTGTTATTGTTTTCCGTCCTAGCAACATCTAAGGTCATATCAGGATGGGTACCGACTTGTGACAGTACACACTCATGGTGACTTTATAGTGCTGTCCCACTGGGAAACCAGGCCACCGCACCATGACCTGCTATCCCACTCAGTCACATTATCCTGACACTGAGCACACCAGTCCTTGCCCTGACCTAATAATGTCGAGCGCCTGGCTAGGAAGCGACAAGTATCAATTTTTAAGTCATTGGTTTGACTCGACCAGGGTTCGAACCCACGACCCCACGATCCACCAGCACGGGAGACGGACGCTCTAAGTCTAACTCATTCGGCCATCCTGTCTGGTCCCCTCTGAATCAAGCATAGCGCTAACATTCGGATAGATAATGAAAGGTTCATGCCCCAAAACCCACAAATGCCATCTGGGCCAAAATGAAACCATGACTACCATGTTTGAGCAGAAGCTGCTATCATTCCGATAATCAAATCTGTTATTTTCGCGGAAGCTTTCACATCCCCTATATAATGCACTACTCTATATGAAATGGAGAGACTTTAACTGGAAATCACAATGAATTGTATTTGACAGAAAACAACTCAAATGGATTTGTCAGTTTTAGCGCCTGAAATCCTTCAATTGGAGATTATCTGTCGTGGTTTGAATACCTGAATGTCTGCTGTCTCTGTGGCAAATCACAATGCGGCATTAAAAAGCAAATATTTACTAATGGTCTTCTTAGTGGTGCCTCACTTGGTGGTGGGTATTATTGGGATTGAGGAAGCCATGGTTAACAAATTCGTCAGGAAAAGGTGGCTGAGCGGAATTGTGTACCATTAAACAGGGAGGCCACTGTTCTCCGGCTAAAATGTCAGAAATCAAGCCAAGATTATTACACACATGGCAAATTTCTGCGAAAACGCGGATCTTCTCCCATAGACTTAGCACTGTCACCGGAATCGCGGGAAAATGCCGGAAGTCAGGTTTAAAATATCTGTATTCTGACTGTATTATCACCCACATGTAACACTAACACTTTCTTGTTTGGGTGTTATGTTCTTGCAACATCTAAGGTCATAAAGAAGGCATACCATACCAACCAATTATCTATCTGCTACTGAAATGCAGGCAATCAAATACCTTATCAGCAGCCACTGTGTGGTAAGATAACACCAACACTACAACTGGCCAGCATTGAAAACAAGCCTGGGTACCCGGGCTTATATGCTATGGACAGTATAAATACAGCCTCAATAAAAAAAAAAAATTAAATTCGAATTAAGCAAATATTGTCATATAGATCATGATTCCTATGGATTTTGTGAACGTTATTCAGTTAATATTAAAAAAATCGTGGAAATCCACAAAATCGTGGAGATCTTTTATCCCTGGTTCGAGTAGTGACGTGGGATTTACAGTTCCATAGTCCGATGAAAAGCCAAAGCACAGCTGTACATTTGATCCTGTATATCCAACTTAGATACTGGTGAAATCATTAGGCGTGTGTTGCAGCATACGTGGGAATGGTTAGTCAAGTTAATAAAAGCTCTTTTTGATGAATCAATAGTGTAAGACTGTTGACATGCATGGTAGAATTAGTTTAGACAATTAGAAAAAAAAAAGATGTTTGGGGGCTGGGGGGGGGGGGGAGGGATATTAGTTGATTAAGCTGGGGAAATTTCAGGACCAGACGATTGTTCTTCCTCATTCTACTGCTCCTTGCCCTATCCTAATAACGCCGAGCATCTGGCTAGGAAGTGACAAGTATCAATTTTTAAGTCATTGGTTTGACTCGACCAGGGTTCAAACCCACGATCCCACGATCTACCAACACAGGAGATGGATGCTCTAACTCATTCAGCCATTTGCACTTCAAATATCGTCAAAAGTTTCCAAATAACCTAAGAGGTAGGGCCTACTTCAAACAAAAGTAAGATAGATTACAACGATGCACCCAATATATTTATCTAAATAAACTGACAGAAGCCCACATCGATCAGACAGTGTGATTTGTAGTGAGGCAGCACTATAAAACCACATGTTGGGGACCGCCATGAAGCAGTACCATTCCGGATATGACATCATTTATTTAAAACCTTACTCTATTAATCCGGATTTAATACGATATTGTCTTTGCTTGTCATCTTTCCACATTTTCTGTACCCGACCTATATAATCAAATAATATTCACTAATTGTGTGCTAACAAAAAACCGGAAATGAATCCCGGTATTACTGAATAAAATATATAATATTTACTCAAAATGAAGCCACACTAAACCCCTTCTAGAGCTAGCTTATTTATCGTTAATTCTTGATGGTGTCACCTATATTCGATGCATACAGAATAGTGACACAGGGAGTCATTTCAGTCAGGGATGAAAGCGGTTTCTGGGGGGAAAAAACGAAATGCGGATATTCTCCCATAGGTTTAGCATTGTCAGGGAATCGCGGAACCACATATTACGCTGATGGTGCTGCGGGATTGAAAAATCCCGGAAATACGCGAGATCTCGGAGATCTTTCCTCCCAGTTTTAAAGCTTAAAGTTGCATAGTCCGATGGTCTTGAATTTCTGTATTTTTTTCTGAGATGAATATATTAGATCGATCACTAGTATCTACTTTACATTAGTTCAAAGTTTCTTTTATTTTAAATGGTAAACTTTTGAGAGATTTTGAGTGCAGACATGGAAAATTAGTTTTGGCAAACTTGCCAAAACTCTGACACCATAGACTTCTGCAGTAGCAGGTTGTGTTAAATTGATTCAGTATTGCCTTCTACGCAGACACCAATGCTTAATAAGTGCATCAGTATCTAAGTTATATATTTCAAATCAAATCTAGATAATTGGTTTGGTTTTGAAAATTTGATATTTCATCGGACCATGCAGCTTTAATAAATCCTTTAAAAAAACTCCACTCCACAGGAGATGCTCAACTGTCATCAGACTGGTTTGGTGTTGGCATGTATTAGCTTAGCTTACCTGCCAATGATGATATATTCAAAGGAACAGGTCCAATGGCTTATACTCAGGTTCATGCCTTCGTTTGTATATATATATATGAACAGTTCAGATACAAACCCTGTAAACGCCAATCCAACAATTGAGATAAACATTGGAATCAAACTTGCAAAAAGTAAAGAGTTCCTATATTCCTACGTTCTGTTCATTGCTCCATAAGAAGGTGATCATAAGACACATGGAACTATTCAGAATTTAAATTATTTTCAGGTACAAATCTTTTATTTAAGCTACATTTTCTTTATTGGTGTTTATGGGGATTTGCACCTGAACTCTTCATTATATATATATATATATATATATATATATATATATATATATATATTCGTGTGTGTGTATGTATATATATATATATATATATATATATATATATATAGTATAGTTATACGAATCTTACCTGGGTATAGATGATGGATAACTTGTTTTCCCGAGGTATAAGCCTCGGGTAGACATGGGCTAGGGAGAAGGAAGCACGTGAGGTACCAGCAATTTTAACCTACTTATTCAGGATAAAAATGATCTTTCAATACAATGGATACTATGATTTTCCCGTAATGGTACACCAACGGGATAGACGTGGCAGGGCGTGGTGGGTGGGCCCTAGCCCCCGTCTACCCGAGGGACAGTCAAGTAATGAAAGCAGTCTTCATCGCATCGCGACCGACAGCATGATGATGATGATGATGATGATGATGATGATGGTATATATAAGCCATATATATATAATGTATATATTTATATGAAGATATATATACATTGCTGAGGGTGCATTAACCTGAGCATGTCCCATTAGTAAAGCATCCACCTGGTCTCCATGACTACAGGTGGTCACTGGTAGGCAGGGAGAATCCTTGATTGGGTTCACGGACAGGTGAGTGTGCAACGCCAACGGGGCTGGTTTACTAAAAGAAAAATCGACAGCTTTGAAAAAAAACACCCAAATCAACGTCACCACACACAAAAAGAACACAGTCCCAGAGTATTGACTATCATTCTGGATTAGCATGTGTAGTGGTCTGCACTGACCTCTCAGGCAAGTAACCACATAGACAGGTAGGCATGGGTTGTGTGTTGATATCAGGGAGCCTAGGTGGTGTAATGGTTAGCACACTGGCCCGGAATGCAAAGAGAGGTGGGTTTGAGTCCCGCTCTGGGCGCACTATTTCCCATTTTCATCGCCCCCCCCCATGACACTGGTTCCGTGACCAGGATCCTGTACAAGCTACATGCTGTATAGTTGTTGAACCTACCCTGTGTATGTATGTGTTAGTGCATTGCCTGTATGTATGTAATTGTAAGCATTAAATGAGCATTTAAAAGACTTACAATTCGAGGGGGATGAGTGTAGTAGGCTGCACTGACCTCTCAGGCAAGTAACCACATATACAGGTAGGCATGGCTTGTGTGTTGATATCAGGGAGCCTAGGTGGTGTAATGGTTAGCACACTGGCCCAGAATGCAAAGAGATGTGGGTTCGAGTCCCGCTCTAGGCGCAATATTTCCCATTTTCATCACCCCCAATGCCAGCATGTGTCTGTGCTTTGTCTGAGTGTTATTTTGTTGTTGTTTTTTTTCTCTCTCAGAGTCAGACCCCCCTCACCCCCAATCAGCCAATAGCCAATGTTTACTTTTTGTACCGGGGCCTCCTTAAACAAACAAACAAACAATTTTCTATCAGAATATTGTTGGAGACAACCAATAGGTGAGACAAAAAGAAGGTCTGTGTAAGCAGATGGTTCATTTGAGATGTCTTGATGTTGGGCTCTCTGCCGGTCGGGTCATGGCGTCTAGTTGGGCGATTTTGTCCCCTAAATAAGCGCTCTGTTTGTTCACAATGGCAGCTGTTTTCCCGCTAAAATGGGGTCAGTTATCGACGGCCGTCATCCAGATGTATGTTCTCCTTTGTTTGTTTGTTGGAGTTTTACATCCTGGCAAAACCAAAGGTCATATATCAGGATGGGTACTGACATGTGACAGTGCACACTCATGGTGACTTTACAGTGCTACCCCACTGGGAGACCAGGCTGCTGGCACCATGACCTGATATCCCATTCAATCACATTATTCTGACACTGAGCTAACCAGTCCTTGCCCTATCTTAATAATGGCGAGCGCCAGGCTAGTAAGCGACAAGTACACATTTTGTAAGTCATTGGTTTCACTTGACTGGGAATCAAACTCCTAATCTCCAGCACGTTTGGCTTGACTCAGCTGGGATTCGAACTCCTGACCTTCTGCAGGGGAAGCCTTAGATACAAGATTCACCCCATACTGCTGCAGTAGGGGTGCAAACCAACCCTATGTAAAAGCTGTTGAAAAAACGGGTCAATGAAATGAAAGCCTAATTTCACAATGTAAGAAGCAACAATTACTCTTTACATCTGTCTTATTATTAGCCCGCTACCTTTGAGTTGAAAAATATAATATAATATCTAGTTTAATGAGATTTAAAAGTGAAATCGACGGTGTTCTATGGCCTCCATCTTGTCTTTTTGCATTCTCTCCCATTTCACCAACTCTGTGCCTATATAAATATCCATTTGATACTGGAGGCAGACATTCTACTCCCTGGTCCATACTAAAGCTATTTTTGCCCGTATTTAGACTATGTTGTCGTTCACCCGTGTACTACAAGTACCGGGTGAATCTTTTATCTAGGGAAGCCTGCGCTCTACGGAATCGGCCACCATGTCCGGTGCAGACCAATGTTGGTATCTCGGAAGTTACTTAATGAGGACCCCAGCCACCCCTGATCTTCGCCCATGTTATATTCACACAGCAAAGATAACAGATATCTATAATTATATATGAAAGCAACAGTTTCATGAAATTAAGGAATCAGTTCAAAGTCTAGAAACTGATAGTAATTTTCGATATTCTACCAAATTTCCATTAAAAAAACAAACCCACCAAAATCCCCACACAAACAACCTAGGTAATTGTCGATATTCTATGATATTTTCATTTGAAAAGCAAACCCACCAAAATCACTACACAAACACCCTAGCCAATTTTCGATATTCTATCATATTTTTATTTGAAAAGCAAACCCACCAAAATCAGTACACAAACACCCTAGGTAATTTTCGATATTCTACCATATTTTCATTCGAAAAACAAACCCACCAAAATCACTACACAAACACCCTAGGTAAGTTTTGATATTCTACCATATTTATCATTCGAAAAGCAAATATTAACCCACCAACAACATCACCACACAAACAAGATAGGAAATGTACAGACGTTACCACCATCACGTCTGCGTGCACTGGCTGATAAGAAAGCCAACGCCAGCCATTGCGCGTCCCTATCAGTACCATGACCTACTTCCAACCGAAGTGACCTACAAATCGCCAGCACGCATCTATCACTGTATCAGTGCCACGGAGACTGATACAGTGATAGCAGCGTCGCGTTATCTACGCTGGTATCGGCTTCCACTGACATGTCACGCACAGTTCCAGGGATACATGGCCGATAACATTAACAAGTGCAAGACGTAGAAGGTGCTGTCAACATGTAACTGTCAACACTGACTGACGGCCTTAATTCAGAGTGTATATGTAGGGTTCAGGCGCAAAACAAACTAGAAATTCATTGTAATAGACGAGATCACCGTTCCGAGTGCGCATGCGCTGAAAACGTCGCTGGCAGCAAAGCAAAGGCGTACAGCCATTGAGTTTGCCGATACCGGTATGGCAAAACTTCCATTTTATTCAAAATTAATAGAAAAACATAACAATTTGGCATAAACATGTATATATAATATTCGGATGAATATAACTAAGACAAAACTAGCCATAGGTGAACATCTTGAGCTAAGAAACATACAATTCCCCACAAAACAATCAATCACTTTAAGCCTGATATCCAGATCACTATTATTAATTCTTGTTCTAAATAATAAAATGCCAAATGTGTCAACATACACTTGTTTCAGAGCAATATATAACCAATATATGATTAACCATACTAATTTTCTAGTTCTACATATGTCATTAACCATAGGATATAAATGAAAATATGAATCAAATAAGTAAAATTGACTCTGGCTATGGCTCTAACACTAGTCTGAGAGCCCATATTTGTCTAAATCTAAATGCACATAGCATAAGATGTGCTGATTATATTGAGGTAAATGCAATGCTGGATACACGATTAATATCTTACTTTATATATTCTATTAGCTTGTGCCATGTGCTTCTCGCGGGTTTGTTTTTCTTCCACGCATCCCAAAATGCACTGCACCGCTGGAATGGTGATGTAGTCTATTGTTTTCTGTATTATAAAATTTATTGTTGTGTGCTTTCCACTTTACGTTTCATTTCATAATAAGGCCAAATACAATTACACAAATTGGTGATCGTCCCCGCCCGTGCTTGAAAAATGGCCCGCTCTTGGTTTTAAAAAAAAGAAGAAGTTTAACTGTTAAAAGTGCGTCGTGCTATCAACAATTCAAGTTTTATATCAACTGTTAAGTCATTGGTTTTACTCGACCAGGGTTTGAACCCAGGAGTTCAAATCCCATGACCTACCAGAACAGGAGGCGGATGCTCAACTCATTCGGCCATTGCGTCTGGTTATGTATTACGTCTATGTCATATGCTCCAAACATAATTTTAATAAAGTTTATAAATGCCTACCCATCCTTCATTTTATTTCAAAAGCACAGTCTCCAATTATTGTTTTATTTTTCCCAAGTAAGGCCTTACAGCATATGTCTTGTACAGGATCAACATTATGACAAACAGTGTGTTGCTTTCATCGGACTATGGATCTCCGATGCACATTTTTGCATGCAGTTGATCAGCACATCATTTCCGAAATGTGGTTGATTCGGGAAGGGGAGCCAGTGTAGTGAGTTCCAAACACTACCCCACAACAACACTACGGTAGTGTTTTCAACCTAGGTTCAAAACACTATGGCCCACTCTTGCTTTAAAAAACCCCAGAAGTTTAGCGGTTAAGAATGCATCATGCTTTCAACAATTCAAGTTTTATATCAACTGTTAAGTCATTGGTTTTACTCAGCCAGGGTTTGAACCCATGAGTTGAAATCCGATGACCTACCAGAACGGGAGGCGGATGCTCAACTCATTCGGCCATTGCGTCTGGTTATGTATTACGTCTACGTTAAGTGCTCCAAAAAGAATTTTAATAACATTTATAAATGCGTACCCATCCTGAATTTTATTTCAAAAGCCTAGTCTCCAATTATTGTTTTATTTTTCCCAAGTAAGGCCTTACAGCATATGTCTTGTACAGGATCAACATTATGACAAACAGTGTGATGCTTTCATCGGACTATGGATCTCCGATGCACATTTTTGCATGCAGTTGATCAGCACATCATTTCCGAAATGTGGTTGATTCGGGAAGGGGAGCCAGTGTAGTGAGTTCCAAACACTACCCCACAACAACACTACGGTAGTGTTTTCAACCTAGGTTCAAAACACTATGGCCCACTCTTGGTTTAAAAAAACCCAGAAGTTTAACTGTTAAGAATGCATCGTGCTTTCAACAATTCAAGTTTTATATCAACTGTTAAGTCATTGGTTTTACTCAGCCAGGGTTTGAACCCATGAGTTGAAATCCGATGACCTACCAGAACGGGAGGCGGATGCTCAACTCATTCGGCCATTGCGTCTGGTTATGTATTACATCTACGTTAAGTGCTCCAAAAAGAATTTTAATAACATTTATAAATGCGTACCCGTCCTGAATTTTATTTCAAAAGCACGATCTCCAATTATTCTTTTATTTTCCCCAAGTAAGGCCATACAGCATATGTCTTGTGCAGGATCAACATTATGACAACCAGTGTGACGCTTTCATCGGACGATTCATCTCGAATGCACATTTTTGCATGCAATTGATCGGCACATCATTTCCGAAATGTGGTTGATTCAGGAAGGGGAGCCGGTGTAGTGAGTTCAAAACACTACCCCACAACAACACTACAGTAGTGTTTTCAACCTAGGTTCAAAACACTATAGAAGTGTTTTCACCGTAGTTAAAGGTAGGTTCAAAACACTAATCTGGCCACACTAACAATCCTTAAGTTCAAAACACTCCCTTTAAGTTCAAAACACTACTCTCATGGTGCTGGCTGCCTGATCTCCCAGTGGGGCAGCACTATAAACTCGCCATCAATGCGCACTCTCACAAGTGTTTTGGATGTATGTAGGGGTAGTGTTTTGAACTTAACAGTAGTGTTTTGAACTTAAGTTGAAAACACTACCGTAGTGTTTTGAACTTAGGGTGAACATACTACCGTAGTGTTTTCAACGGGATAGTGTTTTGAACGTCCTACACCGGCATGTAGGACGTTCAAAACACCACCCCATGTTTAACCCCCCCCCCCCGCCCCCCCCTATTATTGGGAATTTCCTACCCGCGCATGTATATCAGATTACCCAGGTATTACCAGTCAGTGACTATTTAACGCCAGGGTAGATCTGCCCCTTCCCGCGTGATCAGGTGATGGCGACGGCGGTGGCGGCCCCTAGCGGTGACCCCTGGGAACCACCTCAACCTTGATCCAGGGGTCATGGAGCATGCGCAGGGGACCGTGACTTGAGCGAGCTGGGGGGGGGGGGGGATGGTTATTTATGGTTGGCTAATGGAGGGGAGGAAGGCGAGCGGTGGGGTGGAGGGGGGGGGGGGGTGGTGGGTACTCTTTAGAGGAGGTGATTTATTAAAGAAATGTGATCTGAGCTGAATGTGGAGGTGGAGATTCCCTGCGGAAAGCAAAGGTTGGTTGTTGGAGTTGTACGTCCTGGCAACATAAATGGTAATAATTGATCAGGACGAGTACCGACTGGTGACTCATGCCAACTTTATAGTGCTGCCCCACTGGGAGACTAGGCTGCCAGCACCATGACCTGATATCCCATTCAATCACATTATTGTACCACTGAGCCAACCAGTCCTTGCCCTATTCTAATATTAGTAATAATGCCGAGCGCATGGCTAGGAAGTGACAAATGTCAATTTTATAAGTCAGTGGTTTGATTCAACCAGGAATTGAACTCCCAAACTTCCGCATGGGAGGCCTGCGCTCTACCGGTTTGTCCACTCCATCCGGTGAGGTGCAGATTCTTTGCGGAAATCAAAGGTTGGTGGTCGAATGTGACATTAGGGACTTTAGCATTTTCGGAATTAATTGCTGTTAATTAATTATCGATGTTGATTTAGGGGGGGGGGGGCATGTTCAGGCTTGTTTAAAGCAGGTTTAGCTAACTTAATTATTATCTCATTTCTTGATTTATTATCGCTAACCAAACAAATATACTTACCTATATATTTATATATGTGTGAATATATTATCTGCATAATATATTATCTAGATACATGTGTTTCTGCCTCTGATGTACACTACAGGCACTGGATGCACATCAATAACAAAGGTACTAGTTTCCTTATATTAATTTATAGTTATTTGATATAATTAGGTCCAATCTATTTCAGTTCATTCATTGTCCCGTTCCAATTAGTTGCACCTGTGGCGCCACCTGGCCGTCTTTCTGCAACATGACGACACCCAGATGTCCTTATTCCGATTTTAAAAAAAGAAGATAATTAGCTATAAATGGAGATATCCTTATCCTTCAGAACTTTCAGAATTAACTGATTGTCAATCTAGCTGTTTAATTATATGGTCCATTACTGATATAAAATGATAAACAATGTCTCCGAAGTATAGCCATCTCGTAGAGGAGAGTGCGCATTGACAAATATCCGATAATTTGAGCAGTGATATATCTAACATTAGGGTTCTGAATTATATCTATTAGTACTACATAAACTGAGACCTATTCATACAGGTTAGGACAATTCCCAGCTTCTCATACAAACAGATAACATCATTTACAATACATCACACCAATGAGTCATATATTTGAAAATTTACAACTTAACGATAGTTTGATACTTTGATATTTACATATCGTTGTCCTTACATGTTATGACATTTACCTGCAACAACATTTGCAAGCTAGGAAAATAATATGTCATAACATGTGCAAGTCATGACAAGTTGTCATAGATAGCTGTTATGACATTTACAGAAAGTGATATTTGTGAGTGTTCCTATTTTCAAGCTACGCCCCTTACTCGTGTCATAAGCCACTGTCGGCCGTTCCAGGTTCTCGCAGTCACCCAGACACACACGGATGAACGATAAGTCCAGGTATGCTTCAAATGTTTATTATGTATATATCTGCCCACCGTGGCGTCCACAGTCAAGTGACCCGCCCCCTAACTCGCTGCGTCCCACATCGCCTCTATAGGTGGGTGGAGGGGTGTGCTAGCCGCACGCAGTATAGGGCGGTCCAGTCAGGGCACTGCTCGGTGGCTAGCATGCCGCCACCTAGCACAGTGTAAATGCCTAGGTGTGAGGTGTAGTTTCTGCAGCCACCATGGGGTAGTAGAGCCCATGTACATACTACTAGACTAGCAACATTTAAGAAGGAGGTCATTTAGTTATCCGGAAAATATAGAATGACGAATGCTCCATATATGACATTAACATTCTGTAAGAGTTCCAAGTTTTGACATTTACAATCTATAATATTTCCAATTGTGTACATGTCTAATTGAAATTAATGACATTTAATCGATAGAATAATTAACAGGGACACCGTTTTTAACGTATACCATTTAAAAGTGTCTGCTCCAACTATTATTTTAAAATACCATTATTAGGATAAGGCAAAACTAGTTGGCTGGGTGTCAGGATAAAGTGACTGAGCTGGATATTGGGTTATGGTGCTGGCAGCCTGGGCGTCCAGTGGGACAGAACTATAAGGTTGCCATGAGTGTGCACTGTAACAAGTCAGTACCAATCCTGATATGACCATAGATGGTGCCAGGACTTACAACGCCAACAACCAACCAACCTATATAGATATGTATGTCACAAGGTTGATGGAAATGTGGAATGTTGCACCTTGACCAGGATTTGAACCCACACTTGTTGCCATTCCGGGGCTGGTATGCTAACTATTATACTACCTGCGCTCCCCGATGGAATCACCTTGTCAGTTGCTGCATGAGTGTGCACTGCCACACGCCGATACTCGTCCGAATATGACCTTAGATGTTGCCAGGACGTTAAACTCCAACAACCAACCAACCAAGCCACCCATCTCCACTGGGTTCTCATCCACTCACCGTGAAGCTATTGCTAAGTGTGCCATGTTCTTCATTCTCCCACCTCAGGAGAGTCTGTAACCCGCAGTGCTATCTTCCACCCTCTATGCTTGTGCTACATTTAAGGCCCTGTCACATTACGAGACATCTCGCAAGCATGCCACCAATGCGTACAACCACTTTTTTACGTCGAGAAGCATCAAATTTTTCGGTGTGGGGGGCAAAGTTGGACGTATACATACAGTATACATAGTGTATGGTTAACGTATGACCAAACATATGGCTAATGTGCGTCCCGGTGAAAAATGTTTGAATTACACTCACGGTACGTTCACAGAACGCCAGTGAATGTTATATACATTATTTGATCGCCAGAACCACACCTCATATGTTACATACATCAAGACACGCTGGAGAAACGCTAAACCTACGTTAGACGTATGTTAGGTGTACCTTAGGCATACATTATCCATACATTGTCAATACGCAGACTGTACTTCCCACTGCCTTTAACGTAGGTCAAGCTAGTGCAATGTAGTGAACAACATTTGTCTAAAGTATGTCTAACATACATTGATGTACCCATAACGCATACATAGCATACGGTGGACGTAAAATCCACACATTGTCGAATGTTGTCGTTCCTCGAAAGTTTTGTGCATGCACAAAACATTGCCGACCCCCTCACGTGCGATGCCGTATCTCACTGAACATTGACATACATTGACGTATACCAATGAGCACCTAACGCACACATAATGCATAATGACGTATCCCGACCTAGTGGCCAAAAATCCCATACATTGGCATACATTGACCTGATGCGTCATAATGTGACAGCCCCTTAACATGGGAAACAGATATGAAGGAAACATCGATCTACATATAAGGTTTATTAACGGTGGTGGGGCGGGCGGAGTTATTCAGTAAAGTCAGAGAAATGTTACATTTTGGATATATCGCAAGGTGGCTGGTGTTGATTAAAGATGCATACTCCGATGAAAGCATCACATTTTAGAAACCAATACATTTATCTAGAATTCATTCTACATAGCTAATGTTCATACTGATAGAGTTAATAAACATTTGAAGAGTTCAGGCGCAAAACCCTGTAAACGCCAATCCAATGATTGAATTAAAATAACAGATTTTGAGCTGAGGGAAATTTTATTTCTCACTCATGCCACTTTACTTGTGATGAAGTTACAGAGTAATGAACAATACAGTAGTGGTATTCTCTGTGGCAGTTTGGTTAGAGTGTCTGACTTTTTTCTAGGTCATTCTTCTAATCTGAAGGTTGGTGGTTCAATTCCCCATGCCCCCCCTCGCACCTCTGCCAATTTGGATTTCCACCGCTGTGTATAACTTACAGTGTCATCAAAGGCTGGTTACTCTCATACGATGTCTATGTGGTGTGGGAGGCTAAAAATCCCTTGGGTCGCTAAAAGTGTAGGCTCGGGCTTTTTCTATCTAGAAACTGTCTAATGGTGAAAACAAGTCTATTCAGACTTATGCATGATAGCCAGTATAAATCTTCAATCTTGGATTCGGGTATATAGGTTATTGCACCTGAACTCCTCATTTGTTGTTGCATAGTACTCAGAAGCGAATATTAAGTCCACATAGTATCTAATATTACTAATGAAACCTCTAGTGTCAGCGTTTTGTAAGCACACCACTATTTATTTAGCATGTTTGCATTCAAATATGTCCTTGGCTGGCCATTTTAAATTGAGGTTATTTCAAAGTAAATGATCAACCTAATATATGTATCTACATGAGTCGGCCTCACGAAAATGGGCCAATTGGTGATCAATTTAAGATGTTGGCGTCGCAATTCTTAAAGTCTAGTGCATTTCTTTGTTTCATATTAAATTATCCTAGAAACAAATAAGGTTGTTGTATTTTCTCAACCTTTATATTCAGGATAAATTTAAGGACTTCCCAACACCTCTGTCAATGCTAAACTAAAATTATGTCATTCAAGGCCGACATCCAATGCTCGACACCGACAAGTTTAACAGATGTTGGCGTCGCAATCCTTAAAGTGTACTGCATTTCTTTGTTTTATATTAAATTATCCTAGAAACAAAAAAGGTTGTTGTATTTTCTCGACCTTTACATTCAGGATAAATGTAAGGACTTTCCAACACTTCTGTCAATGCTAAACTATAATTAAACCGTTCGACGCCGACATCCAATGCTCGACACCGACAACTTTCCCCAATTGGCCTATTTTTGTGAGCCTGATTCCCATAAATGATAGATACTCAAAATCATCTGAGTATTCAAATTTAAGTTGATAACAGAATCGCTCTAAGGGAAATAACATAAAGTGTATTTTATTTACATTGGACATGTTTAAAGGCACTTCACAACCGACCATTCTGATTTGCGTTGCTTGTTAGAATGCTCCTCATAGCAGTGCAGGGCTGATGGAAATTTTGGTTATCTTACTACATATCCCCTATCTACTTCTGCTATTCTGGTAGGCTCAGTGTCTGAAACATCCACAAGAAGACAACATTGTACTCACAAAAGTTGTTTAATCTCAACATATGAGGTGTATGAGTTGCTTCAGCCACATGTACATAGTCTGGACTGGCTGGTGGTCGTGGTGAAAAAGAGTTGTTTGTTTGTTTGTTGTTGTTTTATGTCCTAGCAACATTTAAGGTCATATCAGGCTGGGTACAGACTTGTGACAGTGTGCACTCATGGTAACTTTATAGTGCTGCCTCACTGGGAGACCAGGCTGCCAGCACCATGACCTGATATCCGAATCAGTCACATTATTCTGACACTGAGCCAACCAGTCCTTGCCCTATCCTAATAATGCCGAGCGCCTGGCTAGGAAGTGACAAGTTTCAATTATTAAGTCATTGGTTTGACTCGACTAGGGTTCGAACACACGATCCCATGTTCTACCAGCATGGGAGATGGACGCTCGCACTCATTCGGCCATCCCGTCTGGTGAAAAAGAGAGAGCATGTGACTTGCACCGTTATTTATAGGTTTTTATCCAGGTATCAACCAGGTGACCCTAGCTTGTACCCAGCCCGTTGGCTGCAGAGTACCAATCCAAATGGGTAGCAGTCAGGTGACCTAGTTAGCTGGTACCCGGCCGCCTGTTGGCTGCATAGCACTAAATACAAATCACTCAGACATTCCTAAATAGTTGACACAGACACCCACGATCACACCCACACCTGCCAACTGCAGAGGCCGAGGTGGCAGTTGCAACTTTTTAGTGCTGCCCCACTGGGAAATCTTGTTGCTGGCACCATGACCCGATATCCCACTCAGACACATTATCCTGACACTGAGCATGAGTCCCGGTCAAGTCAAATCAATAACTTATCAAATTGATAATTGTCAATTCCTAGCCATATGGTCGACAGTAATAGGATAGGGCAAGGACTGGTTAGCTCAGTGTCAGGATAATGTAACTGAGTGGGATATCAAGTGATGGACCTGGTGGCCTGGGCAGCACTATGAAGTACCATGCGTGTGCATTGTCACAAGTCGGTACCCATCCGGTCACTTTTGTAGCATGATGATGAGTTTCTTGTAGCCATAAGAGAATGCGTGCAGTATAAACAGACTGATGAATTTGGTTGAGGTATATGCTCTCTACATATGTAATGAAGTGGTTAAAGTTGCATAGTCCGATGCTTTTGAATTTCTGTATTTTTTCTGAGAACATTTTTTAGATCGATCACTACTATCAACTTTACATTAGTTGAAAGTTACTCTTATTTTAAATGGTAAACTTTTGAGGTATTTTGAGTAAAAACATGGAAAATTAGTTTTGCCAGGTTTGCCAAAACTCTGACACCATAGACTTCTGCAGTAACAGGTTCTGTTAAATTGACCCAGTATTGCCTTCTCCGCAGAAACAAATGCTTAATAAGTGCATCAGTATCTAATACCCCAGTCACAGGAGGCCTGCGTTCGCTAACGATCGATTCGCAACGTCAAAACATCCTCCTTGCGCCCTCCTTACGCCCTGATTGAGTGGTGTCGCCGTGAGGACGCCAACCTCCCAGCGTCCATTTCGGGAATTTTGGACTCAAGGAGGTTGCTGCTGCTGCACGTGCAACCTCCTTGCGCCCTGTTCCGGCGGCGCCATTCAAAATGGTTGGCACCCTGCCCTGGCACCGCCCTGGCGCCGCCCTGGCACCGCCCTGGCACCGCCCTGGCACCGCCCTGGCACCGCCCTGGCACCGCCCTGGCACCGCCCTGGCACCGCCCTGGGTTGGCCAGTTGCCGGCGATCTGGCGCTGATCTGGCGCCGATCTGGCACCAACCTAGCGGTGCCAAAATATGGAATGCCGCGCTGATTTTTTATTTTTTTTGGTAGGCACTATGGTGCCGCCCTGGCTCCACCCTGGTGTCGCCCTGATGCTGCACTGGTGCCGCCCCGGCCCTGATACGGTGACAGCCGGCACCGCCCTGGGGCCGATCTGGGGCCGATCTGGCACCGCCCTGGCGCCGCCCTGGCGCCGACCACATAATTGAATCAATGTATCGAATGGAACGCTGGGAAGTTGGCGACCTTTTGGGCCTAAGGAGGTTGGCGGCCAACGCTGGCTCTCGTGTGACTGGAGTATTAGTTAGATATGTAAAATCAAATCTAGATAATTGATTTGGTTTTGAAAATTTGATATTTCATCAGACTATGCTGCTTTAATATCATAAGGAATGTCGCTTATAGTTTTGTAATATATTTGGTGTGGTTAATATATTGATTTGAAGTCAACCGTACATATTTGCGTAGAAATACGTTTTCTCTTAGTGTGAGTGCCCACTTGTTTAGGTTATGACAACGCCCACACTCATGTATCCAGTAAAGGTACTCACGCAAGAAACGCTACCTTTGCTGAATGATCTCCTGGTCTCCATAGCAGGGCGGGTACTGAGCAATCACTCCTAGTATATGTTTGCCTTTGCGTCCTCGTAGAACTGAGTGCGCCTTTGCATAGCCTTGTCAAGAGACCCCACCCCTACCTCACGCACCCACACACACATAAACCCACACAAAACATACCGAAGTGGTGGCCGAGTCTGTAGAGCGCAGGCCTCCCATGCAGAAGGTCCGGAGTTCAATTCCCTGTCGAGTCAAGCCAATGACCTACAAAATTGATACTTTCTGCTTCCTAGCCTGGCGCTCCGATTTAATAGGATAGGGCAAGGACTGTGTAAACGTGCCGGCTGGTGGTGTGGGTGGTGTGGACAAGTCAAATGAAAGCACTACAGGTAATGAAGGAAACAGGTTAAGAGTGAAAAGTAAGAGAATGAGACTCTTCAATTTATTGACTTATATAGGTTTTTAGAATTCAAGATGGCCGTGGTCACATGACTCCATTCATCAATCACAGTACAATGCAGTGGTCACATGACTTAATCCTCCAATTAGAATACAATGCAGTGGTCAATGATCATAACAATACCATGTGGGGGGAGGGGGCATGTGAGGTGACTCTTCCAAAGACTATTCCTAGCCAAGCTCGGAAGTGACTCTCCCTCCAAAGACTATTCAATTATACAAATTCTATACTTAATGAATAATAGTTTACCAATTTCAGACATCCTCCATATGCCTTTGGGTTTTTATATATTATCATTTATCATTATATAGACAGTTTGTAATTTATTATAGTAACTTTACCTCGGTTCACATGTATTATATCGGACAATTTTACAACTGGTTTAGGTCAGTGTCAGAATAATGTGACTGAGTGTGATATCAGGTCATGGTGCCGGTGGCTTGATTTCCCAGTGGGGCAGCACTATAAAGTCGCCATAAGTTCGCTATGTCACAATTCGGTACCCATCCTGATATAACCGTAGATATTGCCAGGATGTAAAACTCCAACAACCAACCATGTTGACCTCCATGGCTAGATGGGTACTCAGCAATCAGTCTGATAGTTTGAAAAATGAGAACAAGCACTCCGGCTCCTTACAGAACTGAGTGCGCCTTTGCATAGTCTTGACTTCTGGGGTGTTTGTAACCTTACGACGGTTACCGGTTGCAGAACTGCAACATTCTAGAGAGGCTTCGATAAATCAGCGCAATCTTTGGTTGAAAAATAATCTTCTGGTGGGACGATTGTAGAAGCTGGGTTATGTCTTTACAACGATTAAACGACGAGTCGTTGTGGCTGTCCAGATTCACTCTGGTCCAGCAGTGTTGGCAAGCGACTCACACCTGCCCACACCCCATCCCACCCACGTACCCACTCTCTAACCCCCTCACACCAACACCTGTCAGGCATAGCTCATCGCAGCAGGTGCGTTCTGAAAGCCTCTCGTCAATTAGCTGCTCTCAGGTCGCCAGGAGTGAGCGTCAGCTTGGTTCGTTGTTGGAGCTTTACGTCCTGGCAACATCTAAGGTCATATCAGGACGGCAACCGACTTGTGACAGTGCACAGTCATGGCGATTTGTATAGTGCTGTCCCACTGGTAGTGGGATACCATGCTACCAGCACCATGACCTAATATCCCACTCAGTCACATTCTCCTCACACCTAGCCAACGAGTCCTTGCTCTATCCTGATAATGCCGACGACCTGGTTAGAAAGCAACAAGTATCAATTCTGTTGGCATTGGTTTGACTCGACTGGGAATTCAACTCCTCAGCCTTCCGCATGGGATGCCTGCGCTCTACTGATTCGGTCAACGCATCCGGTACCACACCTGCGCGTTGTTAGGAAGTCACCCCCTCAAAAACGAGGTTGTAGGTGAAGGCAATGTTCCGTGAGCAGCTCGGCGCTCAGACAGGCACACATAGACAGACACCTGTCGGGGATCAAGTCCATAGTGCGCATGTCAGCTTAGTATGGAGTCAATGGCGGCCACACAATGGAGCAGCTCAACATGAAGAATGATCGGCGGTTTGATCCGCTTCATCTTATGGCTGTAGGTGGATATCATTAGCAACAATGTATCGCGACTTGAACACACACGCACATATATATATATATAGATATATATATATATATATATATATATATATATATAATATTTGTGTGTGTGGCACAAAGGGGGGGGGGCATCCGTATACAACTCACCGACAGAAACACACACATAAGCCGTGTTTACACGGGGAATTGTGAAACGATCTAGACAAAGCGATTTATATGAAGCGTTTTAGTGGCGCGTTTACACGGACGGAGTTTGAAAGTATGTCGGCGCCGGGAACCAGCAGCCTAGTTGGGAGTCTGTAGCCGGCGAGCACTGCTATTTGTTTAGTTTACACTCGTCGATTCAACAATAAAATAGCTGCTATGTTAATATGGCTTGGAATTTAGGGTTAATTTAATTAAATTTCATTATTTGAGTATGTAATTCTGTTAAATATGATCGCATTCAATAGATTTCGGCTTAATCGGTCCCTAACACTGCTGGGTACCAGCGATTAGTTACAGCTGAGCCTGTAGCCAGTGAGCACTGCTATTTTACACTATCGCCGCCCGGGAACCAGCTGAATCGCTTCATATAAACCACCTCGCGACCTGGTATACATGAAGCGTTTCATATGAATCGATTCAGCCCTAAAACACCACAGTGTCGCGTTTACACGGGAAATGTGAATCGATCTAGGCAAGTCGTTTTATATGAGGCGTTTTAAATCGCCAGTGTAAACAGGGCTATGCATACCGAATTGGTGGCTGAATCTGTAAAGCGCAAGCCTCCCATGCAGAAGGTCGGGAGTTCAATTCCTGGTCGAGTCAAGCCAATGACAGACAAAATTGATACTTGTCGCTTCTTACCCTTAATAGGATAGGACTAGGACTGCTTGGCTCAGTGTAGGGATAATGTGACTGAGTGGGATATCGAGTCATGGTGCCGGTAGCCTGAGTTCCCAGTGGGCCAGCACGATAAAGTCACCATGAGTGCACACTGTCACAAGTCGGTACCCGTCCTGATATGGCCTTAGCTGTTGCCATGACACAAACCTCCAACAACCAACCAACCTTTACCACACACACACATGTAGTATGCCTCAGCTGAGTGCTCTAAGGGCACAGCACCACCCGAGTCCTCACACAAGCACCCCCACCCCCACCGCCAGTCACCACCACCCAGTCGCCACTCCTCAGTCCCTCCCACCCTAACAGCTGCCGGTTCGCACCCATGTGACTCATGCTGCAGTCACACCACGACGCTTCTCTCCAACAGGCGTCGACGTGTGTCACTTTTTGGCGAGACATCGCGAAGCCTTACGCGAACGTTAGGTGCGCGTCGGTACACGTCGGTACACCTTGATGGACGTCGACGGTCGGCGAGGATCGTCAGTGCACGTCGGGGTGCGTCGAAAGTTTTGTGCTTGCACAAAACCTTTCAACGTGTGCCAACGTGTGGGTCGAACATTATGGGGACGTTAGGCACACGTCGAGATACGTTGGTCGCGCTGGAAGATCATTATGCGAACGGTAGGCAGATGCCGCGCATGCGTGACGGTCGTCTCCACACATTACGCCAAATGGTTGCTTTGTTGTTTTAAGTCCTAGCTACATCTAAGGTCATATGATGACTTCGCACCAAACTTTTCTTCTTTTTTTTTCCGCGCGCGTCGACACATGGTGGCCGCGCGCTACTAACACGCTGCGTTGACGCCAAACTTTTTCCGTACACGGCCGAAAAGTTGGACGTGTCTCGACGCGTACAAATTATTTTGCGTGTGACTGCAGCATCAGGCTCTCGCCTGTCTACACCTGTTTGCACCGGTGACCGTAGGTTTGGCTGAGCACACACCAGTTATCATGGCAGCCAACACCGGGCGTACCGGACGCGGAGGCCGAATAGGTAAGAACGCAGGCCTCCCATGGTTAGTAGTTCAATTCCCGGTCGAGTAAAAACAATGACTTACAACATTGATGCTCGTCACATCTTAGGATGGCATTCGGCATTATTAGAATAGGGCAAGGACCGGTTGGCTCAGTGTCAGGATAATGTAACTGAGTGGGATATTGGGTGTTGGTACTGGTGGCCTGGTCTCTCAGTGTGGCATCACTATAAAGTCGCCATGAGTACACGCTGTCATGTTCTCTTTGTTGGCAAACATGATATAGAGCTACGAAAACACCAACACCAAAATCAAAACTGTTGAGCAATTCCTCCCTATCAACATAGTTGCTTTAAACCAGACATTTAACCAATGTTCTAGTAGGAAATCACCAATGATTAATGGTGCTGTCACATTACAACGTATCTTGCCGGCGTGCCGCCAACGCGCAAAATCACTTTTAATCATCGAGAAACATCAAGCTTTTCGGCCGTGTTGGGAAAAAGTTTGGCGTCAGCGCAGCGTGTTAGTAGCATGCGGCCAACGTGTGTCGACGCAAGTGGAAAACATTGTTTAAACTTTGGCGCGATGTCCTCATATGACCTTAGATTTTGGTAGGACGTAAAACAACAACACACCAGTTTGGCACAATGTATGGGAACGACCGTCTCCACGCCCGGCATATGCCTAGCGTTCGCATAACGTTATTCCAGCGCTCTAGACATGCTTCTGACGTCGCCATAATATTGGCCCCCGCGTGTTGACGCGCGTTGTCGGTCGTCAAAAGTTTTCTGCTTGCACAAAACTTTGGACGCCCCACGACGTGCACCGGCATTCAACGCTGACTGTTGACGTCCATGAACATGTACCGCCGTGTACCGACGCTCTCGACGTCTCCCGACATTTCGCCAAAAATGGGCATACGTCGAAGCACGTTGGAGTGAAGCGTCGTAGTGTGACAACAGCATAAGGTAAGGCCAACAACTCCAATGCATACATCGCCATACTGTAATCAAATTACTGTAATGACCACATATATGCAAGTATCATGTCTCTAAGAGTAGGAGGATATCAGTGAAAATATTATCCGAAACAAACAAGAACGTAATACAGTGGGTATCACAGTTGAAGAACTGTACACATTGAGGTAACTGCTCGGTAATTACTTTGTACAAAGGGATACCAAAAGCAGTGATTTGTTAATAAACTGGACATTTGGCAAGTAGCCAGTCAGGTGGAAACATCTGCGGTCCCCACAAGGCATGTATCTCACGTCATTCTCGGATCTTCCTTCATTATTATTGGCTGTTTGTTACTGGGATGAATGAGGCAGATGTCCCATTCATGATGCATATTTCATGTCGAGCAAAGCTACATTGTACATCTTTGCAGGGTAACATGGGTAATTTAGTCGCTCAAATCTACACATATATATATGATAGATCTGCTACTGCCGTCACCCATCGTTAATCCTGCTCTCATACGGGCATTGAACTCAAACCTCTCGATCGTCCCGTCACCTAGCACAGACACCAGGCGCGGTGGCCGAATCGGTAGAGCATAGGCCTCGCGTGCGGAAGGGCGGAAGATCGCGTGCGGAAGATCGCGAGTTCGATTCCCGGTTGAGTCAAACCAATGACTTAAAATTTGATAGTTGTCACTTCCTAGCCTGGTGCTCATCAATATTAGGATAGGGCAAGGACTGGTTAGCTCAGTGTCAGGATAATGGGACTGAGTGGGATATTGGGTCATGGTGCCGGCTGCCTGATTTCCTAGTGGGGCAGCACCATCAAATCGTCATGAGTGGGTACTGTCACAAGTCGCTACCCATCCTGATATGACCTTAGATGTTGCTAGGACGCAAAACAACAACAACAAAACAAACCTAACACAGATTTGCTCCTCCAGCCTCTCTGACGTCAGAACCGTCTCCGGTATTGTTTTCTTTGTGAAGCAAACATTTAGCATCTGATAGATGTGTGATGTTTAACGCATAATGCGAATATATAGGCGTGGGAGGGAATTATTTCCTTATTATTGTCATTATTACACTATACACTGTACTGCCTCCTTCATGTGTCATGACTGGTGCCATCAGCTCCAGCACTACCCGGTACCTGTCTACCTGGAAAACATGACCAGACGGCATGGCCGAATGAGTTAAAGCATCCGTCTCCTGTGTTGGTAGATCATGGGTTCGAATCCTGGTCGAGTCAAACCAATGACTGAACAAATTATACTTGTCGCTTCCTATCCAGCTTTATTAGGATAGGGCTCAGCTTTATTAGGATAGGGCAAGGAGCAGTGGAATGAGGAAGACCAATTGTCCGCGATTGAAATTTCCCCTGCTTAAACAACTAATCAAAGACCCTATAACACTAAGACGGCTCACTCAGCCTGTACTGTGTAATCAAGAGAACAGCAAGCACACCAGGTGGTGGGTTTGATCATTTTGATAGTGTGATAATGGGTTGTGCAAATTGTGTGTGTGCTTGAGCGTGTGTGTGTGCGTGTGTCAGTGTGCTGGAAGAAGGATGTTGGGGGAATGTGTGTATGGTGGCGGGGGTGGTTGGATTGGTAGGTGGAGGGGAAGGGTGGGGGTAGTGGTGGTGGTGGGAGTTCTACAGGAGTAGCAACATGCAACCATGGCCCCCCCCCCCCCCCCCCCCGGCCACTTACATCAGGGAGGGTGTCATGAGGTCGGGTGTGAGAGTTCCGACTGAGGTGGGCGAGGAGGGGGAGGGGGAGGGGGCGAGGGAGTGTAGTGGAGGAAGGGGGAGTTGGGGAGGAAGTGGGATGGGAGGGGGAGCGGGAGGAGGAGGTGAAGAGGGAGTGCAGGGAAGGAAGAGGGAGTGTCGGTGGGGGGGGGGGGAGAAGGAGGAGGAGAGGGAGGGGGAAGGGGAGGGGGGAGAGGGTAAAGGGAGTGGGGGAGAGGGAGGGGAGAGAGAGTGTGGGGGAGGGAGGAGGAGAGAAAGGGGGGGGGGGGAAGGGGAGGAAGGGGGAGGAAGGGGGAGGAGAGGGAGGTGTTGTGTGACAGCGCTGGGTGAGGTGGATCAGTACGGAGACAGGGAGAGGGAAGGGTGGGGATGGGAGTGGGCAGGCGAGGGGAAGGATGGTGAGGCCGGGGAGAGTGGGACAGAGGAACAGTGGGAGGAGGGGATGGAAGGGGAGTGAGGGAAGGGGAGGGCATGGGAGGGGGAAGGGTGGTGAGGCCGGGAAGAGGGAGCGTCGGAGGGAGCAGAGGTAGCGGAGGGTGGGAGGGGGGGGGGGAGGGAGGGGCAGGGGAGAGTGGGGGAATGAGGGAGGGCAGGGCAGAGGGAGGTGGGGACCAGGCAGTAGGTGCAACATCGGCATCCAAATGACAGGCAATGTCTCTTTTTAAATTTTAAACTCACCCTCTCGCCTCGTATAAGTTTACATGTGAAACACCAGCCAGCAGCCAAGCTGATCAAACCCACCACAAGATGGCACTGCAAAATGTACATTACCATGAAAGAGATATGGAGTGAGCCGTCTTAGTGTTATAGGTTCTTTGAACTAATGTACTAATCATAGAAAAAAAATTAAATCACTTGCATCGGAGGATCTTTTTCTATATATCACTTTTCTATATATCACTTTTTAAAATCTTTGGATGAAATACCTGTTATTGAATCTGATTGTCCACTAACACACTTATTAAAATGCAATAATTATAATCAATAGCAAGAAATATAATGTGGAATATTGCCCAGCACAATTGAAACGGCGACTTAATGCTAAAGCATCTATATACGCAACATGCACTGCTATATTTTATCACCAGGAAGGGGCCAGGTGGTGTTTATGCATTGGAAGTGACATTAAAATACAAGTTCCGGTACCTAACACTATAGGTAAGAGACACAGAAGCCCTACTTCCGGAATAAGTAGACCAGCTGTAACCAGAGAGGTTGGTAGTTTCAGTCTTTCTTCCACCACAATAAAGGGGCCACTACTACCTCCGAGGACAGCTATTCCTGGATGTCGGTAACTTTTTATCCTAGACCATTGTTGTCCTATTTTAAAAGGTAGATGTACTTTTTTTCACCTGCATGACGTGGATACTGCCGGTGTAGCAGGAAATCACAGACCCTGTAAATCGCAAACCCCTACTTGTGAATTGCTAGGAAATTGCAAACCCCGATACCATATATGGGCATGGGGGGTGTGCAATTTCCTAGGAAATCGCATATGCCCCCTGGACATTGCAAACCCCCAATGTTTGGCAGTCTTAAAGCAGGCACATTTGCTTTGTGCAGGTTTGTTTTGCTTTTAAAATTCCCAAAATGCACCATGACACTGGAATTACAAACTGGTCTAGTGTTAAAATTGTATTTATGTAAGCAGGATTAAGCCACATCTATTTTTATATAAGGGGATCCCTCACAAGATGAATTAATTCATTATTTTTAATTTCATGCCTGTCACAGCAAGGGCCATATTCACTGCGAACACTCAGAAGAAGGATAGAAGAATGGGTCAATTTGTTTCATAGATACTAGACTATATCATTAAGAAAAGCCAGAATAACTATGTGTATCATTACCATTTTCAGCGCATGTGTGGTCGGAATTACAAACTGGACTATTGCAAAGATATTTTCATTAGGATTAATCCATCTTGATCTTACTTGAATCCATTTTATCCCCCCAGATTTGGTAGACATTCAAAATCAAACATATAGCTGCCATGCTTGGGGTAATAAATGCTACAAAGCATGAGGGGTTTGCGATTTCCAGCGGGGGGGGGGGTTGTTATTTCCTAGTAAATCGCAAACCTTGGGGTGTGCAATTTCCACGCGTTTGAGATTTCCTGCCACACCGGGTCATCTGATCCAATATGCTGACCTCTGCGGTGCAACAGCGACTATGCTATCAGCATGTCCATTAAACCAGAAGTTGCAGCTGTGGCCTGTAGCTTTTAATGCTGGTGCTCATCTTACAAACGTAGCCATCACCACATTTAACTGAAGTGGTGCACTAGCCTGTCTATTATATATGACAGGTTAAGTTCAAAGCCTCATAATATTTATTCATATAAAGCTGCATAAAATCTGACCATCAGCTCTGGTCTGGAGGTGGAGGTGACCAGGTTCATCTGGCTTCATTGTGGCCAGGAACCACTCACAAGTGGCGCCAGTGTGGCCAAAGTAGTAACTAACCCCTGTGGTAATAGATAGCACAAAACCCTGTAAACCCCATTCCAAAATTTGATCAACATTGGACTTACACTTTCAAAAAAGCTCTTTTGAATGTTCCTATTTTTGTTGTTCATTGCTCCATAACCAGTTC